>PVJH01007430.1:0-93287 GCA_004026705.1 Nesogale talazaci | reverse complement strand
CCTCACAATCCATACATACATCAATTGTATACAGGCCTCATTTGCACACTTGTTGCCATCATCACTCTCAAAACTTCCTCCCTCCACTTAGGCTCCCAGTACCAGCTCCCCATATTTCTCTTCCCTCCCCTCACTCCTCCCCCATGAACCCTTCATAATTTACAAATTGTTATTGCTTTTTCATATCGTACACTGTCCAGTATTTTCCTTCACTCACTTCCCTGTTGGCCATGCCCCAGAGAGGAGGTCATATGTCGATCCCTCAAATTGGTTCCCCCTTTCTACTCCACGACCCCTCCACCTTCCCAGTATGACCACTCCCATCACTAGTCCTGAGGAAACATCTATCCCAAATTCTCCATGTTTCTGACTCCAGTGTACATCCCCTGTTCTAGCCGGACTTGTCTGGTAGAACCGGGAGCATCAGAAAAACATTTTTTTTTAAAAGCAGTCAAGCCCTAATAATAGTAACAAAGTTTAACAGGGAATGATCTCAATCAAAAGTGAAAGCAGAAAATATTAAAAACTAGAACAGATTAAAGGTATCATAGGGGAGATCAAATGATAGGATGCTAACTTGTAACCAAACACCATCTGCAACAGTCCATTTTCCTGCACATTCTTTATGACCGTGAGACTGTTCACGTCCATAGTCTGAGGGGATTTACCAGGGGCCTAAGCCTTGCGTATCGCTCCCTCCCCTCCCCCCTCACCTTTTAAAGTGAAACAGCTTTAAAATGGGTCAAAAGGGGGAATCCAATGATAAGATATATTTCAACCTAACTACTTTGCTGTAGTCTATAGTGGTCTCTGTCTGATAACAGAGCTAGTCACATCCCTTCTCTATGATCAGAGGGGAATCACCAGAGGCTAAGCCATGTGTGGACTCTACAAATGGATCTTGGGCTTCCACTGCAAGCCAGGTGTTCATAACTTAAGCCCTGATGCCATGCCCTCCTTTAGATTTGGATTATATTATATGCGATCTTTAGATCGCACAGGATGGCATGCTTCCTCCATGGGAATTTAATTGACACCTCATTTAGATGGTTGCTTGTTTGAATATAAGTCTTTAAGACAGACCCCAGGCACGGTTCTCCCTGACTGCCTGTTACCAGCTCATTTCTTCACCACACTTTGTTTTGACACTCCTGTCTTCGGTGATCTTTTCTTGGGGGTGAGCATTAAGTAGTCCCCTTTGCTTCTTGCTTTTTCTTCAGCACTGGCTTTGCTGCATCTGGGAGCCATGATGTCTTTCACAGTAATCTTTTCTAAAGAACATGTTTTAAAAAGAAAAAATTAAATGGAAATAAACGTGTTGGCATTCATATTTTCTTGTGGTAAGTTTTTTATTCCCCCCACCCCGCATCCCTGCCCTGGTAGGAAGCCCAGGCTTGCTCCTGGAGAGCAGCTGCTGGATTTGAACCATCAACCCTGTGGGCCACAGTTCCACACACAACCACTGCGCCACCAGGGCTCAGCTAATCTTTTTATTTGTAAGTAGTGAAAGTTCTCATTAAAAGAATGGTAGAGTATAACACACAAGTCAGTAACGTAAGCATTTTTTTTTATTTTTTTTTAAATCATTTTATTGGGGGCTTGTATAACATGACAATCCACACATCAATTGAAGCAGGCATGTTTGTACATATGTTGCTCTCATGCTTTTGTTTTTTTTAGGCATCACTGCCCTTTGGTGGTGGGAGTAGGAGGCCCAGCCTTTGCTCCTGGGAGCTGGAATTGAACCTCTATCCCAGTGGGCCACAGCCCCACGCACAACCACTACGCCACCAGGGCTCAGCCCCGTAAGCATTTATTATGACAAGACATTTTTACAAGGGAAAGTAAAAAATATATTGATACGAAATCATAGAAATCGTTATTAAATAAAAGGATCAAAATGTGAGGCTACCCTCCCCCAACAGATCCTCCATCTAGGTCTATACATTTCTTTCTTTTTAAATAGGTTTTTTTTTGGCACATCATCTACATAACATATAGTTCAGTCATATCAAGAAAGGATGTATAATAATCACAATTCTATAACATACTCTTCTTTCTTGTGCACATTGTCAGTAGTACCCCATTTCTCCCTAAGCTCCCCTGCCATACCCTTATGGAACCATTAATTCAGAGACTATTTCTATTGATCCACCTATCCTGGGTTTCATGTACAGAGAAACATACCCCAAATCCCCAAACAAAGCAGAACTAGCAACAGTAAGTCTGCATTTCGGAATACTGTCTTTCCACCTTTCCCTTCTGTCCCTGAAGAACGCTACTCTCCTCCATTGATGCCACGTCCAAGTGGCAGTCTTGCTATTCTCGAGGGGCTCGAATCGTGCTCCTCTTACCTGGTCTTAGAGCTCAGGGAACTCAGAGAAGTCTGAACGACCAAGATCAGGGCTGTGGGCTGGATGGGGTGAGCTTCCCTAAGGACAGTCTCAAGGGACAGCCCTGTTACCTTTGAGAAAGGAGTAGGTACATTATTGCTATATTAAAAAAAATCCTTGGCTTACCTTTTCTGGCCTTTTCCTCACCAATACCACTATCTTAAAAACTTGACATTTACCCCTGGTGGTCCTCCAAGGTCCTTTGAGATAATCTATTAGCAAGATTTCCCCTTTGGGTAATCTTCAAAACGGACCTCTTTGCCAGGAGATTCCCTCTGAAGCCACCCCTTTGATTGGACCTTTTTGGAAAGCACTCTCGTGAGATTAAGACACATGTAAAACAGAGACTGTGACCACCACCCTCCCTTGCTCACAGGGACACACTTAAACACAGTTTGCTTGGAATAAGCACTGGAATCCCAGAAGCAATCAGTTTCTACCTACCCCATTACAGGTTGTACATGTACTGCCCCATCATATGCTTGGCAGCACCTTCATGTTGTGTACAAGAGACATGAGTGTTGAGTGTGGGCAGCAGTTGCCTTTGCCGCATCTGGTCCTGTGTGCGGTTCCCATTTTCCAATTGAGATTACTGAATTGCACAATAACCTTATGGGGCCAGGAACATATAGCGTAGTCAGACATTGCCTACGGGGACGTGGTATGGTTCGTGACTGTATATTTTCTGTCCTAAGAATTCCAGTTATGATTGTTCTTCACAGCTATTGAACCCAGCCTGGTGACATGGTAACCCCCGTATAACCGAAGGAAACTGCCTGTTCCTCCACCATCCATCCACAGGATCCGTGGTAGATCAGATCACTGAGTTAGTTCACGGGGCTTTCATGGGCTGGTTTGGAGGATTTTCTTCTAGTCTGTCTCGGTCTGGCTGCTTGACAGAATCCTGCTCTGTGTCATACCAGTGCACGTGCTTCAACTGGTGAACAGATGGTGTGTAAGTGTCTGCACAACTTCGAGATGAAGTCCGCTGCACAATCCTGCCCTGCAGGGATAATTGGTGCTTGTGTGCTCCTCGGAAATGAGTCCCGGTTAGCAGTGCTTTGGTTAGCAGTAGTTGCTCACCAAAAGATTGGTGGTTTGGTTACTCAACCCAAACATCGGTGCTTTGAACCCTGCAACAACTCTGTGGGAGAAGGATGGAGCGGTCTGATCCTATAAAGACGACATCCTTGGGCGTCCGATGAAGCAGTTCTGTTCTGCTCTAAAGAGTCACTCTGAAAAGGTATTGAATTCATGGCCTATGGCAACAATCTGTTCTTCCAGACTCTCTCCTAATGAGCACAGAAGTGGGAATTGAATCCCTGACAGTGGGTTTGGTCATGCCGTTGTTTCAACAAATTGGTGTAAAACAAAACTTATCGATCATGCTGATTGACATTTGAGTGATACCATTTGTCAGCGTGGTACATGTGTGGACTCATTGGATCCTCAAAATTCCAGTGATCGCTTATATTAGTAGACCCATTGCACAGATGAGAAAACTGAGGTCCCGCGTGAACTAGGTCCCCATCTTAAGAACACCTGGGTAAGTAGCCAAGCTGGGATTTGAACCCTGGCACAAAGACTCAAGACATTAGCTCCTTGGCGTTAGTCTAAACTGCACAGGTTAAAGGTAGCATCCTTCCTAAGACTGCCCTCACTTCAGAGAGCAGCTGCAAGCTTGGGGGTCTTCCAGCCCCTATCAGTTTGAACCAGCTGGCTACAAATTTTAGAGTGCTCATTATCTTGTCAGGTTTGATAGTTTGCTAGAATGACTCACAGAACCCAGGAGAACCCTAGAATTACGATTACAGTTTTTATCAACCAGTCAAAGGGAGAGGAGCCCCCAAAGTGTGCCTGGGAGGGTTCCCATCACAAAGCTTCCGTGGTCCCCAGGGAAGTGGCACTCTCACACAACTAGTAACCCTCGTTGTGTGTTCGCTATGGACGCTAGCATGCAGTGAACACGTAGAAGTCTGTATCACACTTTCCATCTTTTAGTTTGGTAGTTCTGAGGGCAGAGGACACACTCTTGGCTTCACCCAGCAGGCCCTGAAAGCACGAGAGCACGCAGCTGTAAGAAGTGACTGAGCTGGCACTCAGCTCCTCTAAGTCTAACACCCATTCTCTAACCCCCTAACAACCTTGGCATCTCATCTCTCTTGCTATTTAGGGCAGAGCCCTGCATATTCATGCCCATTGCTAGGGAATCCATTCCAGCTCTGGATGAGCCTGTGTCTGTCGGAGGAGGAGAACTGTGTTCTGCAGGGGTTTCCATGTCATCTTACGTCAGGGAGCCCAGGGGTTCAGCTGTTAGCTGCTACCAGGAAAGCCAGCAGTTCGAAACCATCCGCTGCTCTGTGGGACAAGGAGGTGGCTGTCTGCCTCTGTGCAGATGTATAGCCTTGGAAACCCCCTGGGACTGTTCTGCTAGAGCAGCGGCGCTCAACCTGTGGGTCGCGACCCCTTTGGGGGGGTCAAGTGACGCTTTCACAGGGGTCACTGGATTCATGACGAGCAAAATTACAGTTAGGAAGTGGCAAAGAACATAGTTTTATGGTCGAGGAAAGGTAGTAAAGGGTCACGGCATGAGGAAGGTTGAGCACCCCTGTGTTAGAGCTTCTTCTCCCAATGCATCTAAATCAACTCAGTGGCCAGTACTGACAACAGTAGGTCAGGCGGCTTGTCGTGCAGCTTCGTGGGGCGGGTTCAAAGGGCTAGCCTTTCGGTCAGTAGTTGGTGCTGACTGGACCAGGCCTGTGTCTGCCTGGGCATGAGCACTCACAAGCCTGGGTATTTCCGCCACCCTCTGGAATCGCTTCTAGAGCGGAGAATACCAAGGCTAGGGAGGACAGGTGTCTGAGGGGAATCGGGCCAGCTCAGGGACCGTCTGCAGAGTTTGTACTGCCCGGGCCCCGAGGACACTAGACCATAGTCTCCCTTCAATTCTCGGTCTCCTTTTCTTGATTACTTTTCCCGATTCTTTCCAGTCCTTTGTTCTCACGTGTGCACTCAAGTCATCTGGCCACCTGGCTCTCTATCCTCAGTCCCTCCCCTGAGCCAGCTCTGGCTTGAGCAGTGGTGGTTCTGCCACCCTCTAGCCCCTGTGTCTCCTTACAGGGACAAATACAGGAGCACCACCCACCTAGGAAGGACGCCTTCTCTCCAATCCCACCAGAGGAAAAAGCTCTTTGTATTCCCACCCCAGTCCCTCTCTTGTGTCTCCTTCTCTGCCACCTGCATCCATCGCTGGAGCCACCGGGTCACTTTGAGTTGGCAACTCAAAACTCAGAGAAAGGGCCCATTGCCCGGGCCTTCCAGACACCGCTTGGCTCATCTCCTCCCGTAGTGGGCCTGGGTGCTCTTTAAGAAATCCGTGCTCAGCTGAGTGACCCTGGGGCCACTCTACCCAAGCTTTGACGGAAGTCTTGTTCCAGATCCTTCCCTCCCCCCTCCAATCTCCTTTCCAAAATCCCAGCTGTGCCTGCCACTCTTGGCTGACTAATGACTGAGCGTGCGAGTCTGTGAGTGTACCTGATGCCCTGCCTGGGCCTCTTGAGCAGTTAGAAGTAACTGCTCGCTGGCTAAAGCTTATGGCAGCTTTTGTTGGGGAAGTGACCCCGGAGCCAGGGGCTGCACCTGGTAGGGGCTGCATTGGGGGAGATTAAGTCACAGGAACATTGTCTGCAACACCTGTGAGGGCTGGTCTGCCTGCTAAGGAGAGCTTGCTAAATGGTACCACCACCCCTAACCTCATTACATGCCACTTCCCGTCCCCGCCTCAGACACACAGAGGGGCTGTATTCTCAGGAAGCCCCTCAGGCCTGAGAGGAGGGGAAGGGGAGAGGATTAAGGTGCTTCCCCTTCGGACCTGTACTTCCTGAGCTCCACAAAGCTCAGTCAGCACTTGAGACCTCTGGAATCCAGGGTGAATAGCTACCCTCCCTAAACATAGGGCTGGGCTCTTGAGAGAACATTCTAATTCAACAGGTGATAGGCAGGTGCTTTCCAGAAAAGATCTTTTCAAAGGGCAATCAAATGAGGGTAATATCAGTAGTTCAGTTGCCCTGGCTTTTTAAAAGGGGCCCCAGTACTTTACCCTTCAGCCATTCTTGCAACTTAGTTACCACTCTGTACCGTATCAAAGTGATTGAGAGGGCTGAGCCCCGGTGGCGTAGTGGTTGTGCGCGGGACTGCGGCCCACTGGGATGGAGGTTCGATTCCAGCTCCACGGAATAAAGGTTGGGCCTCCTACTCCCACCACCTGAGGGAGTGATGCCTAAAAAAAAACAACAATAAAAAACAAAGTGATTGAGAATCAGCCTCCAGAAAAGAATTTCTAGCCTCAAAAAAAAAAAGAGTTCTAGCTTCTTGCACCTGCTTCTGATGCTGGGCAGTGGGTAGGAATGTAGAGTCTCAGATCCCATCCCAATGGACTGAATCAGGCCCTGGGGATTGTTTAATAAGTGCCTTGCCGTATTTGAAGAGCACTGATCTAGTCTTCCTTGACAGATATCACGGGTCCATCGAGGGATTTTTTTTTTTTTATTGTTGGTAGAAAAATCCCATTATCACTTCATTTCATTTCTCCACCAACTCTCTGAAGCCCCCTCGTATATTTGAATTGGCTCAAGAGAGGAAATCTATGTGTGATAGTCGTTGGGGTAGAAGGGAAGGAAAGGGGGGGAAAGGGAATAAATAAAATGACAACGTTGTCTGGCCGGTGATCAGGAGGAGGTGTGGGTTATTGGCCCTACTTTTCATGGGCAGAGTCAAGGGAGATTTTATGGAAACAAGGCAGTTGAGTGAATTTCTAAGCGTTCTGTGGAAGAAAGGAGTTTCGATGGAGAAAGTGCCATGCCAAGCTAGGAAGTAGGGAAGGGCATGGACTAGTTCAGCTACCAGTGTTCCTGGTTTTCCTTCAGCCTGAAGGGACATCCATGTCTCTGGCCCTGTACATTTTCTAGGTCTGTTTTTAAAGGGAAAGAAGCTCTCCTGTTGGTCATTATTTCCTCCAACGGTTTTTAAGACCACAAACCCTGTCTCTTGCAGCCCCGGCCCTCTGCCGGGACACAGGCAGGTGAGACAGAGGGTGTGGCTCTGGGCATCAGCTCTTGGCCTTCTTCAGGTGGGCAAGCAGTGGTGTTTAGTTGGGGGAAACAGCCAGAGGAGCAGGGTTTACTCTTCCCAACCCCTTTCCTCTTGCTTGCTGCAGCTGCCCAGTCTCCCCTGCCGCCGTCTCCATTAGCAGTAGCTACGGTAGCAGCCGCAGTGGGGGTGACCAGGAGCGCGGTCCTAGAAGGTTTAAATGTGGTGTTCCCACAACATCCAAATCACACGATGTTGCATTTCACAGAACCTATTGTGCACACCCTAGTCATGTCGTGAGTTGTGTGTTCGGCTGCTTACCGCATGCTTGGTCGGTGGTTCAGAGAAAGCTGAATTCTTTGGCTCCCTCAAAGATTTACAACCCCAAGGGGCTATTCTACCCTGTCGTCCGGGGTCACCGTGTGTCAGAATCGAGTGGGTGGCAGCAGGAAGTGTGTGCCACAGGTGCCTGAGAGCAGGCTGGTGCTTGAGACGTCCTCTGCCCCTAGAAGACGGGGCTTATGTTCTGGCCTGTGGGCGTCATGTGTAGCCACTGCCTTTCTGTCAATGGGGGCTTGTGTGCTATTAGGATGCCGAGCGGGTTTTAGTGGGATTTTCAGCTTCAGAATCCCTGCATGTAGATGAGGAAGCTGGCAGAGAATACCGGGAGAATCATGAGCTGCTAACAGAACAAGCAAGTCTGTCCTGGAAGAAGTATAGCCAGAATGCCCCTTAGATGCAAGGATGGTGAGAATTGTCTCATGTTCTTAGGACATGTTGTCAGGAGAGAGCTGGAGAAGGACATCATGCTTGCTGTGGTAGGCCTGGTTGACTAGAGAAATAAATCCAGCAACTGTCGTATTTGTATAAGAAAGAGCTTGAGAGGGCTGAGCCCTGGTGGCGTAGTGGTTGTGCACGGGACTGCGGCCCACTGGGATGGAGGTTCGATTCCAGCTCCACGGAATAAAGGTTGGGCCTCCTACTCCCACCACCTGAGGGCAGTGATGCCCCCCCCCCCCAAAAAAAAAGAGCTTGAGATCAGGAAATAATTACCCCAGTCCAACTCAAGTCCATAAGTCCGATATTAACCCCAATCCCTCTTCAGATCCACATAACCACATGCAATGATGCAGAATGCAGGAAGATCACAGGCTGGGGTGTGTGGCAAGTTGTGGCAGATACAATGACAGGGGCCCCGGCCGCCATCAGGGACAGCCAGCAGGAAAGTGAAGGCAAAGATTGAGGGGGAGGTTCCCAGAACCCTCCTTATGAGAAGGCCACGCCCACCAGGAGGCACCATCAGGCTAAACTCCACCCCTAAACTTTTATATATCTTCAAGTTGACATGAAATTAGGCAATGCTCACACTTGGTAATGTAGAGGGGTAGTGGAAAAGATGACCCTCAATGAGAGGGACTGACAAAGCGGCTGCATGCATGGGATCAGACACAAGAACACTTGACAGTTGTCAGGACTCTATGGTGTTTTGTTTTGCTGTACATACTCTGCTATCAGTTGGAACCAACTGGTGGCCCCTAACAACCACAAGGAAGGAATCTGGTGACCTTCTTAAGCAACTCATGACAACCCCAGGCATCACAATGGCCTGATTCCATTGTGCATGAGGGTAGCCCTGGGCCAGAGGGACTCCAAGGCAACTCAACAACAGAAACAAGTGCCTTGAGCTGGGAGAGCAGAGGAGGTGCAACACTCAAGACAGACAAGGTTTTTGCCCTCAAACTCCTTCCATTGTATAGGGGGAAGCAGGTGGTAAGCATCAAAGAGGCAAGATGATGGACCGTTGTGATAAAATGCTAGGAAGGAAAGAAACAGAGTGATGGAAGACAGTGACCAGTCCAGGAGTTGATGATTAAATGAGATAGCTCAGGACAACACTGTGCACATAATGGACGTTGGGTAAGGTTCTTCTTCTCTGGTAGTCACATAATCTGATGTCCGTTTTAGAGGATTCTAAGGGAAAGGGTGGAGTCTAATCTGTTAATCAGATCATAGCCAATGAGGCCTCTGTGTGGGCATGGCCTTCTCCTGAGAATTCTGGGAAATCCGGATTTTCCTCCTTGGAGGTAGGAGAGACTTTCTGCCTTGGCTCACTCCCTGGGATACATTGCAGCTCACAAGATACATGGAACTACATTAGTGCCCTGAGCTGGAGAAACCTCATGGACCAACACTGATTGAACCTTAGGTGCTGGAGAAGCCACGTGGAGACCCCTGCCAGTGCTGAGATGCTTATAGTGCACCGGACCCAGAAGACTTCCATTCCACTGGCCTTTGATCTTCCAGCATTCATAAAGTGACCACATTTTAAGTGGGATACCATACCATTGACCGAGGGGAGGGAGGGTTCTTGATTAAAAATTTGGTCTCTATGGAGCAACACAAATGTCCATAGAATGCAAAAATAGTATCATAATATATTTATTTAATTTTAAAACGCCACGGGACGCAAATTGTTGAATAGTCGAACATCTGGTCACTCTATGCATTCAGCATCATTGCATGTGTTCGTGAGTCAGAAGAGATTGGTATCAGACATATGGGCTAATCTCAGACTTATGGACTTTATCTGGACTGGGTTGGGAAGTTTCCTCAGTATTTAACTGTTCTTGTATATAAATCTCTGTCTTAGTCACATATGAGTTTCTATGGATTTGTTTCTCTAGTCTTCCCTGGCCTGAGTCCTGGTGGCATAGTAGTTGTGTGCAGGACTGTGGCCCACAGGGTTGATGGTTCAAATCCAACAGCAGCTCTCCAGGAGCAGGGCAGTGATGCCCCCCCAAAACAAAGCAAAACAAATAAGTCTTCCCGGTGTAACACATGTGATGTAACACATGAACATGTGATCTATGAACTCCCAATTTTCAACTTGTAGTAATGGATGTCCCCAATGCCACTATTTCATTCTCACACGCAAACAAACAAAATATATCATTCTTTGGTGTGCTGGGAGCAACTGAACATTTGCCTTTCTGCAGTGGTCAAATGGGTTTCCCAATTCTATGGACAGAATCCACCTCTGCTCAGTCTCTGCCGAGCCTGGTTTTTAGACCATCCACTATCTCCCCCTCCTCCCCCATACCTGTGGTTCCTCTGCTCTCCAGCATCTGGCTCAGAGTTCTCTGGATGCCCCATGACAACCCCGCCCTTTGTCTTGGTGGGAAGAGTTCTTTTCCTCATTGTACAGTGCTCTCTCCGGACTTTCCTTGACCTGACCCCAGTCTCCCCGATTGGATGTCTCGCCTATCATCTACTAAATAATGCCAATCTCACTAGTGCCTATAGATCTATTAAACATTTATTTTTTTTAGGTGGACTAAGGGATTGAGTTAACTACATTGCTCAGTGTATAGCATACCATGCCTTGTTTTATCTATGAAAGACTCTTTTCTTGATGATACTACTTCTGATTTTCCCATTTCTTTCTCCCCTTATAAGGGCAACCCCTTTGATGTGTGTACTATGTATCCTTGTGTATGTTTTCTCAGAAGATGCGTGTAGTTCATGTGTATGTAGTAATGTTAACCACAAGGCTAGCAGTGTGGACCTGCCAGCTGCTCCTCAGGAGAGAGGTGAGGCTGTCTGTTCCCCTAAAGATTTTCAGACTCAAATCTGAGGGAGCAGTTCTACTCTCTCCTATGGGTCATGATAGGTTGGAATCCACTGGATGGCTGTGGCTTGGGTTTGGGTTTGTTCAAAGGCTTTACATGGCTGTATATTAATAAAGAAATAGTAATATTCTAGATGCCATCGCTCCCCTGGACTCCTGCTGGTGTTGAGTCCATGAGTGCAGAGATGTGGTCCCTGCTCTTGGGGCGTGTAAGCAAGTAGACTTAAGACACTTCACACCATCACATTCCCCCAAAGGATAATTCTGCCAGGACGATAGATGCTGGGGAGGAAAGGAGTGTGGTAGGAATTGTCGGGCCGTCGTAGGACGTCTGCCCTGGCCTGAAAAAGTGTCCCAGAAGAACTGAGGTTGAGAGGCAGAGCAGATGGCTGTTAAAGGAGCAGCCCCACCACATCGTCATGGGTCTGGGAGGTACAATTGTACAACGCTGATTAAAGATTATAATAAAGCCGTAGAAAATATGAGAGACACAAATGTTGGAGTCAGACACATTTTATGGTAGCATGCTCACCTCCTGAACAGTCATGATGTCAACAGCCAGGCCCAGGCACAGAGCGAGCAGGAAGCCAGGAACCTGAGAGCTCTGAAGTGCCTGGGGGAGGAGGCCAGAGGGAGTCAAGTTTATTGCTAACCAAGGCTTATGTCTACTTCAGGACATGGTCACAGGTAACACACATCATAGGAAGGGGCTATACGGTAGGTATACACATCACAGGAAGGGGAGGTACAATAAGCATAACAGGAAGGGGTGAGGTAGGGGTGTACACATGACAAGAAGGGGAGACCCTAGACTAAAGTGACCAGATTTTAAGTGGGACACCATTGACTGGGGGTATGTATGTGTGTGGGGGTGTTCTTGATTAAAATTTTGGTCTAGGAACGGAGCCCTGGTGGCCTAAGTGGTTGAGTGTGAGACTGAGGCTGCAGGCTTGGTGGTTCAAATCCTGTGGTGGTTCTCAGGAGTAGCGCTGGGTAATTCCCACAACCATCAGAAGGCAGTGATGCCCATCCCCTCAAAAAAAATTTGGTCTATATGGAGCAACAAAAATTTTCCTAGAACACAAAAATAGTATTATATATATATATATACACACCACTGTCCTCAGGTGGTGGGAGTAGGAGGCCCAGCCTTTGCTCCTGGGAGCTGGAATTGAACCTCCAACCCAGTGGGCCACAGTCCCGCGCACAACCACTATGCCACCGGGGCTCAGCCCTGTAATACATTTATTTTAATTTTAAAACGCTGTGGGATGTAGTTAAATTGTTAAAAAGGGGGACGTCTGGTCACTTTACCCTAGATTCAATATACCAGCCTAACCTTGATCATCCTTGGGTGGGAGAGACCCTGTCTCTCAGATAAGGCAGTAGTCTACTGCTATCCTTATCAGAAGGGAGTGGGACCTACTTAGGGTAGGACAGGCCTTACAGCCTGGTTGCTCTAGATAACCCTTAGGGAGAAGAGCTCCTGACCGACTTTGGTTGACCTTCAAGTGTATAGTGGTTTGCCACATGTAACAAGCAGCTAAGTATGGTATCTCTTTGTGGGGAGACAGCTTGGGAGAAATCATTCTGTTCCCCACAGATGTCAACTGGTAGAGAGGAGTGAGAAGAGTTTCCTAGACAAAGAGAACAGCACTGAGAAATACAGTGGTTGGAGAAGCTTCCTGAGAGTGACAAAGACCTTGGCAAGAAACCTCTATAGCTTCTTCTCCACCTTCTAGCCTCTGGTTGCCAAACCCTGTGGTCTCGTCCCAGTCTTATCACATCTGGCCTATCAGCAGTCATGGGACTAATTGGCCACTCCCTTCGTTCCTTCACTTGGCTCCCAGGATGCTATACCTTCCTGTTTTCCTTTTGACCACCCCTTCTCATTCTCTATGTTTGTGTCCCCCCTACACACACACACACACACACACACACACTTGAAGCATCCTAGCATTTTGTCCTTGGGTCTCTTCTCTCTCTTAATTATTGTGGCCAACTCATGGCTTTAAAACATCTCCGGCTGAGCCCTGGTGGCGTAGTGGTTGTGCGCGGGACTGCGGCCCACTGGGACGGAGATTCAATTCCAGCAGTGGGGCTGGGCCTCCTACTCCCACCACCGGAGGGCAGTGATTGCCCCCCCCCCCCGAAAAAAAAACCAAAAACCATCTCCTAACTCCTCCTTGAGGATTTGTGGCTTTCCTGTCTTTTCTAAATGCCAGACTCGTAAACCTAACTACCTACTTAAGAGTTCCATTTGAATAGCCAATCCCCAAACCCACCATACCTCCTGCCATCCAGTTGATTCCAACTCATAGTGACCCTATAAAGGGTTTCCAAAACTGAATGCAAATCATTAGGGGAACAGATGGCCTCGTCTTTCTGTCTTAGAGCAGCTCAGAGTTTTGAACTGTCAGCCTTCCGGTTGATCGTCCAATAAACACCGCAAACTTAAAGTCCAAACCAAATTTGCATCTCCCCATAAATGTGCCCTCCCCATAGCCTGTCCTGACCTCAGTAAATAACTATTTTACAAGACATTCAAGGCGTAAGCCCTGGCCTTTGTTATCCCACATCCACATTCACTCCCATGCATTGGCAAGACTTGGCTTCTCTGCCTTCACAGTCTCTCTGGAATCTTCATTTCTCATGTGCTTCTTTGCTGTCACTTGGTCCAAGCCAGTGTGATCGCTTTCTTGGATGATGGAGAGCAATTCCTACCTGCTCTGCTGCTTTTGGGCTTGACGCTGCCATTCCCAACATGGTACCCAGATGAGCCTTCTAAAGTAAGGTGACCAGATGCCCCGCTTTTTATCAATTTGTCTGTGTCCCATGGCGTTTTAAAATTAAATCAATATAGTCCAATACTATTTTTGCATTCTATGAAAATTTTTGTTGCTCCATATAGACCAAATTTTTAATCAAGAACACCCCATCCTCGCCCCGGTCAATGGTGTTCTGTTTAAAAGCTCAGTATCTTCCAATGGCTCCACTGTCACCAAAGCCTTTACAATGTCCTATAGCCTGGTCTGGCTCTTGGCTGCCCCCTCTCACTCCATCTCCTACTCTTCACCCTGCTCATTCTCCTCCAGCTGGGCCGCTCTGCTTGTTCCTAGGACATTCTCAGCAGTATGTTGCTTTAAAGAATTGATATTTGCTGTTCTTTCTGCCTGAAATGATTCTCCCCCTGGGGTGGATCCTCACTTTTCCACCTCGTTCTTATCTGTTAAGGTATCTCTATCCCTTCAAAATGGTTCTTTTTTTTTTTTTCCCTCCTGGAATTTAATTCTTTATCTCCCACCCCTGCCTTACTTGACTTCACCTCACTTGGCAGCCTGGGACACAGTTTGATGTATTTGTTGATTTATAGATTTTGGTCTATCTTTCCCAATGAGAAGGTTGGCTCTGTGCAACCAATCCTGTTACCACGGAGTTGATCCTACCTCCTAATGCCCCAGAGCACTGGGAAGAACTGTGTCTGAGGGCTTTCAAGGCCATCAGCTTTACAGAAGCAGACTGGTGGATTCTAACTGCCAGTCTTTCTGCTAGCAGACCATCGCTTCATCCTCGAGGCACCCAGGTACCTTATCTGTACCACAAAGCAAACTCACTGCCGTC
Source organism: Nesogale talazaci (assembly GCA_004026705.1). Classification (NCBI taxonomy): domain Eukaryota; kingdom Metazoa; phylum Chordata; class Mammalia; order Afrosoricida; family Tenrecidae; genus Nesogale; species Nesogale talazaci. The sequence continues at coordinate 78,557 of PVJH01007430.1, read as the reverse complement.
AAGTCCATTCCGACGTCTGGTGACCTTTCAGGATCGAGTCGAAGTGACCCTGTGAGTTTTTGAAGCTGTGGATGTTACAAGAGCAGAGGGCCTCATCTTTCTTCCTGGGAGGGACTGGTGGCTTTGAACCACCAACCTTGTGGTTAGGGACCCAGCTAGAGACCCTGCCACCTCCCAAGGGACAGGGATTTATTTATCCTCACTTTCCTCAGTCATCTTTGAGGGGATGGCAGTGAACGTGAGGGAACTATGTTCTTGGCATTTAAAGCACTCACTCACTCTCACTCACCCTCCTCAAGTTGATGCTAACGCATAGCAAGAATTGCCTCTGTGAGTTTTTGAGACTAATTCTTTACAGAAGGAGTAGCTCCATCTTCCTCCCACAGCAGCGGGTGGTTTCAAACGATTGACCTTGCATTTAACGACACAGTGTATAACCACTAGGCCACTGAGGCTCTGGCTAACACTGAGTGTCACAATCCTTGGTATATCTCAAATGAAACTTAAATTCTGCCAGTGAGTGGATTCCAAGTCAGAGCAACCCCATTGGACAGCGCGGAACTGCCCCCAGGGGCTTCTGGGAATAGAGAGGTGCAGCTTTATCCTGAGGTCTGGTCTCTAGAGGATGCGAAAACACCTTTAAATGAAATTAAGCAGTACACTGACAGAAACGAATCACATATATTCAACTTGAAATAATAAAAGTTCAAAGCCACGAGCATGTGTACCTGTGGATTTGGTTGGCTCGTCACCGGTTTCTTTCGGCCATAGTTCCATTGTCGGGTCTGTCCGTCTGTCCCCACTAAACTACGAGCTCCATGACACCAAACCTGTTGCCACAGAGTTGTCTGGGCTCAGCCTGACCCTAAAGACTGAGAAGAACCTCCCCCCATGGTTTCCGAGGCAGCAGACTGGAACTTTGTATTCCAACCATTTATTGCCGATGCATAGAAACAAAACTGCCTTTTTTTTTTTTTAACACAACTGCTTTTTATGTCGTAACTATTTTGCTTTTGTATCTGCCTTCTTGGTTTTATTACATAGGCCAAGTATGTTTTGTGGTAGAGGCCTTAGGATTTTCTACGTGTACAGTCACGTCGCTGGTGAATACAGACAGTTTTGCTGCTGCTTTCCCACTTTTTGCTCTCTCTCACTCTCTCTGTCTTTCTGGTTTTATTACCCTGGCTAGGGTCCCAGTACAACATTGACTAGAAGTGCCATATAGCTCCACATAAGGAAGTTCTGTCTTTGTGCTTAACTATTTCTCTTCCGTGGTTTTACAGCCACTTCGTCTCTGCCTGTAGGGCCCTCTGTCAGAATCAGGTCTGAGGGCAGTGTGTTGGGACCTCTGCTCTATGGGGAGGTTGGGAAGGTTGTAGCAGCAGCTTTTGGATACTTCTTGCCCTGAGTATGTGGCCCTCTGCTTTCCCTGCTTCCCTGGATCAAAAAAACCCAACACCCTCAAACCAAACACGACCCTTGATTCGCTGCAGAATGGTGGTGACCTTATAGGGCAGGGTAGAACTGCTTCTGTGAGTTTTGAGACTGCAACTCATTACGGGACTAGAAAACTTGCTTCGACAGCTTCCTTCTAAGGAGCAATTTGTGGGTTTGAACCGCTGACCTTGCAGTTAGCAGCCCAGCACATGACCACACCAACCCCAGTGCTGCTTACTTTTCTAGACAGGCTGCTTTAAACGAACTGTATGGCACGCAGGGACCTATGTGAGCTTAATTTGTATGCGTGTAATTTTCTCTTGAGGGAAAAGACACACATCCACACATGCTTCCATTTATTTAAGAATTTCTACACCTGTTATTCAGTGACAGTTAGAGGGTCCACATTATGTCAACGTTTTCTTAGCGTTGCTATTGCTGCTTTGTCCCATTAATTTAGATTCATCACCCCATTAGCAAATGTCTCACCCGTGTTTCCCTGAACTCTTGTCACTTCAGTTCCACTTCGATGATTTTCTCTTTTAAGAGCAATATGTGAAGGCTGACCTTCACTTTTTGCATCAAATTCTTTCGCTGCCGTATTGTGGAAAGATGGCTTTGCGGAGAGTCCAAGACGCTGTGTGCATAGCACCTGAGAAGATAGATGTTCACCATCATCCGTCATGGTGGAAATGCAAATTGAAACCACGGTGAATGAGACAGTGCTACACATTTCGATTTCGTGGCCACCATTGAAAAGGTTGACCATATCAGGTGTTGGCAGCGATATGGGGATCGGAACTCTGATACACTTCTGGTGGACATGGAAAATGATAGCACCGCTTTGGGAAAGAGCTTGGCAGTTTCTTAGGAAGTGAAAACCAACCTGTCATATGATCCAGTTGTTTCACTCTCAGGTATTTGCCGGAGAAAAGAAAGCAGGCTTGCACACCTAGATTCACAGCAGCTTTATTTGCATAAGCCCAAAATCCAGGAACAACTCCACATGCCCATTCGCAGGTGTCTGGGTCAACAAATTGTATTACATCCATGATGCCCCCCTCTCTTGTCAACTCATGAACTGCAGACTATACATCCCTTGAGGTCCTTTCAAATTGAATCCCAGTTTCTCTTTCCTTTATTGAGGCACGCTGTTCTTCTCCCAGCCTCAGGGGCGCTGTATGTTGGATGCTTTTATAAGACGAAACTGCAGATGCAGGTACTCTGCTCAGGTTCCTCATCCCATGTTCCTGCTTTCTTTTCCTGACAAATCCCTCCTTAAGGTGCTATTCAGATATCTTCTTCTCAGAGCATCTCCCTCTCCTTCCAAGTTAGATGTACCTTCATGTTATCTTATCAGAGTCATTAGACATGGCCCAGAATTCACTTGTGAAGTTTCTCCAGAGCTAAAAATGAGGCTTCCTTGTTTGTTTGTTTTTAAAAATTATTTTAATCCTTTTAGTGCAGGAAAGAGGCAAACAAGGCCACTGTCTTTAAATGATTGAGTGCGCACCTGCCTGAAATAATAGATTGGTGTTCAGTTAATGATTTTACCACCCACCGTTCTCTCTGTAGCTGGGGTGGTTCTATGAGTACGTGGGATCTTTTGTTGAACTGAAGAGAGGTTCAGCAACAGTATCCAAAGTTGTAACTCATATTATCTGTTGGGTCACGGGGACACATCCCATCAACTAGAGGTTCTAACACTGTGCGTGATCATGGCAGCACCCAGGAGACAGTGATCACCCCAAGGCCCCTCAGTAGGCGGCCGGTTAAATAGATCACATCTCATCTCTGGAATGCAGTTCTTGGTGGCATGGTCACAGTCTGTACATGCCATGTGGAGATACACAAATAGATGCGTCCTGTCAGACGCTGTGTGTCAAAACTACAGAATGCCACCTGGAGTTTGAGAAGGAAAATCACCTGCGCTTTATGATGGTCCCTGTACGTATGAGATGACTATGATTTTAAAGAAAAATATGGGAAAGCTATCAGGGAATTGGAACACCATGTGGAGAGATTATTTTTCTTCCTTCCACTTCATGTGTTTTAGTATGATTTGAGTGTGTTATGAGCATGTATTGCTTTCATAATTGAAGACGCCCCACAGATTAAAAAATAAAGTCCTGGTAAGACTTACAATTGTCATTAGGAAGTTATTTCCAATACATCCAAGAACTCACTCTTAGGTAAAGTGACCAGACGTCCCACTTTTTAACAATTTAACAATGTCCCATGACATTTTAAAATTCATTATATTAAAATACTATTTTTGTGTTCTATGAAAATTTTTCTTGCTCCAAATAGACCAAGTTTTTAATCAAGAACTCCACCCACCCCTTTCCCCCGGTCAGTGGGTCCCGCTTAAAATCTAGTCACTTTACTCTTAGGGTAATGTTAACACGTGCAGACTTATCGTCCTTGATGCAAAAGCACTTTCAGTTTTTACCTGCTTTGGGGGAGGTGGGATGAGAAGGAGATGCAGATTGAGGGGTTTCACGCTCCTGATCCCTAACCCACTAGATATGTGCTCTTTCGTTAGGAAAACGCAAGTACAACATGACGGGAATTAGAGGAGGAAGACTATGGGCTGTACCCCTGTGTTTGACCTCTGGCCTTACCACCCACCACACGTGTGGCCTTGACAGGATTCTTGGGTTTCCTCATCTCTAACATCTGGGCTCTCGTAATAACTATTGACTAGGCCTCTTGTGAGGCCTGGATGCCAAGGGTCTAAAATGTGACGATTGAGAAGCACGAGCACTCGTTAATCTTACTACTAGTGTGAAGAGCTGAGCACCTAAAATAAATTAGGTCCAATTAAAGGAAACAAAATGAAAAGAAGGTTCTTAAAATATGGGTGGAAATTCAACTCCGTCTCCTTTTTCCCCTCCTAGGTTTTTGCTTTTGTTTTAACAACTCCATTTTCCAGTTACTGGACAGTAATTGGGAGGTGTGCTCCTGTAACCATTAGAGCCTTAGAAGCCCCAGGGAGCCGCTCTCTTCTGCCCCATAGGGACTCGATGCTTCTGAGTCAACTTGATGGCTGTCAGATTCTCCTTTTTTAAATTAAGCTCTCCGTTGCTAAGGCCCGTCAGATGCATCATTGCCAGCTTGGTAGGACAGATCGGAAGGGTAGGAGAAGATTCTGCAGTGTGAGGGGAAAGGAAAGCTGCATGGGCTGGCGCAAAGTGTTCACCAGGCACAGGGCTGGAAAACCTCTTTGCAGGACTGCTGGCATCCATGAAGCCGGGCCCTTTCACACGTGCCAGGGAGCCCTGAAGGCAAAGGTTGTTGTGCAAGAGCCAGTGGAGTAAGGAAGTTAAGGAAAGTAGGAAGCCTAGCAGAGAGGACTCTCTCACTAGCCTGGGAACCAAAAAAGCTCAATGAATTCCCAAGCAGGGTCAAGGGTCCCAGTGGACTTCACGCACCTAAGACATCTCCGATTACAAGTGCTAACTGAGAAGGCATCAGGAGGCACTCTGCCATCCTGCTAAGTGGCCCCTAGCCACTGAGAGTAAGCACAGAGCAAGGAAAGGTGAGGTGTGCGATATTTGACCTGGCCCCATCCAGCATCCTCCTTGGGCTAGTTGCAGAATGTCCCTGGGTTCCCCGGATGCTACTGGCAGGTTGAAGCCCCAAAGGATCGATTTCCCAACCGTTACAACTGTACTAAGCCAAGGCTCATGGCACCGTGAGTGCATTCAAGGCCAATTCACTAGAGCGAAGGTCTCAAAACGCTGGCTGAGATTGGACCCTGTTGAGAACATTTGTTTGTTCTATATAGTAGTTGCAGAGGTAATAATGACAGCATATGAAACTTGCGTAGTGTTTATCACCTGCCAAACACTGACCATGCACTAACTAACCCATATATATGAGCTCTTATTTCTCACAAGAGCTCTGTGAAGAAGCCATTGCTTTCTCCTCCTCCTTCACCGCCGCCCCCCGCCCCCTCTGGTCCCCTGTGGGTTGGTGGCTGAGCAGGGACTGAGTGAGGGAATGAGGCTGATTCCTGATGCTCATGCCCCTGCTGTTACGCAGTTCAGAAAGTGGGGAGATTTTCACATCACACTTTAGAGCAGGGGTCCTCAAACTTTTTAAACAGGGGGCCAGCTCACTGTCCCTCAGACTGTTGGAGGGCCAGGCTAGAGTTAAAAAAGGACAACAAGAACAACTAGGAACAAATTCACTGCAGGCCCAGGATGAGTCGGCTGCTAAGCAGGACAGCGGCGGTGGCTCAAACACCTTGGTAGGCCGCGTATGGCCGGCGGGCCATAGTTTGAGGATCCCTGCTCTAGAAGTGGGCTTCTGAAAAGTCAGAAGTGGGCGCCCTGGGTTGTAGTCCCCATGGTAGCCATTGACTGGAGCCTCGCCCAGCCAGTCTGGTCAGGGTCCACCGCCCCCACCCGTCCCCAAGTTCCTCACTCTGAGCTCAGCCCACTTGCCGTGCCTATTTGTACTTGAGACATTTAAATTTTCAAGCCCTGAGTTACATTTGCAGGATAATATTTATAAATACGAGTATTTATAGACGGGCAGGGCCCTTTCCCTCTGGCCTTGGGAGTATTTTTATCCTAATTTTACATGCGAGGTAATTGAGGCTTGGACGGGACAACTCACAGGAGTGAGAAACAGACATGGGCTTGAACTTACTCCCCCTGGGGCTCGGCACTTGGTTATTCATGTTATTCCACTTCCCCCTTATGGTCTGGGGGCTCCTCAGACCCTGCTGGGGATTCCAGCGGTAAAGTGGATAATTAGAGCAGAAGAAATCACAGTCCTACAGGGACCGAGTGTGAACAGTGCAACCGAACAGCCCCGGTCGGCTGCAGTCCCCACAGGCCGCTCTCTAGACACGTTTGCTGAATGAAAGACAGGCCGCAAGAAGCATTATCTACTGAGGGGATTAGAGTGAGAGAGAATTTTGACAAATATTTTAAGAGCGACTCAACACCCAGTATAGCTTGAACAATGTTTTGTTTAACTGAATTCTTGCCTCTACCGCACTCCCCAGCCCCCGTTGCCCCTCCACCCCTTTATAGCTAGATGAAAACCCCAGCTTTTTCTAGCAAGTGTCAGCCAGGGTTGTTTTTTTTTTTTGGGGGGGGGAAGGCAAGGGGAAGGAGGGGAGTGGGGAGGTTTGCTCAGAAAAGGATACATTTCTGGCCAGATTGTTTTAAAAAGTCCCAGAATTCTCTTTAAGTGTTTTGGGAGTTGGAGGCAGTGATAAGGAGAGCAGTGGAGAGAGGAGGTTTCGACCTGGTTATTGTCTAACCAGGTGGGTCGGGGGTCCATGAGCTTGAAGCTGCTTTTGTATTTCCAGCTGTACCATAGGGATTAGTGGCTTAGTCCCACCTCATGGGGGCACGTTTTATTGTTACCTCTTAGGAGGCTGAAACCATACATCCTTTTTTTTTTTTTTTTTTTTTTTTTAACACAGCACCATCTGCTTTGGGATGTCAACATCCTGAGTTAGACTCTTCCTCCCACGCCAGCCCCCACCCCCTCCTTCCAAATAAGGTCAGTGTCTGGCAGGGGGCGTCTACCTTGCGGAGAGCAACAGATGTGCATGGCAATATGGAAGATGCAATCAACGATCAGACCAGCCCGTGGCCATTGACTAATGGAGGCCAGCTGGGGAATATGCTGGTTGACTGTGATGGAAATAGGTCCCATAAATACAGCCCTTCCCTGGAGGGATGTAGCTGGGGGTTATCAGAAGATGATATACAACAAGTTGCCCAGCCATAAGAAATATAAAACTTAAGTAGGAGAGAGAAGACACAGCCCATGATGGATTTGCAAAAGAACGCCTCAGGCGGAAGTAGCAAAGGAAGTCTGCGAGCTATCTTTTGTATGGTCTCTCCCTGAGAAGCAGGGCAGTCCAGAATGAATGCGCACAGTGCAATTAGAGGGACACTTTGATGGGGAACAAAGCTGCTTGTGTAAGTACAACGGGAAGTGCTGGACTCTCTTCAGCATAGTCCGGAAATTCATTCTGCAACAAAGAACTGTAATTCCAAGTCAATGACACCTTCGAAATCCTCTCAGACGATGCCCAAAATTATAGAGAAGGAATGGCGAGGCAATTCCGTTCTGCCAGAACTGGAGAGCTGTGTGCTTTGCTAAAATGCCTGGGTTCTAATAGAGATGGGACAGCGGCCAGGAGAGAAAGCAAGTCAATAGACGCCCGGGAGAACGCTGATGCTGGAGCAGATAGTGAGGAAGGGGCCAGTGTTTGAAAGGGTGACCTCGAAGCGTTCCTGTGTAATGAACAGAACAGAATAGAGGCCTGAGACCTGAGGCCCCTGGGCACCCGTCTCTCTAACTCCCCAGCCAGCCCCGGCCACGTCCCTAGGTAGTTTGCGTGAGCTCTGTGGGAACGTTGCAGTTTTCAGACGATCTTGCTTGACTACGAAGAGCAGGAGGCATGAGATCTCCTCTGAGGGACAGGTGGCATAATGATGAACCTAGACCTTACTGTCCAACCCGAGCTCTCCCATTTACCAGCTCGTTAGCCTTGAGCAAGTCTTTTACCCTGGGTCTCCGATTCGTCATCTATGAAAAGGGAAAGAAAAAAGGGGAGAGGGGTGCGGAGAGAACCTCCCTCACAGGTTTTGTTTTGTTTTGTTTTGCATCACTGCCCTGGTGGGAGTAGGAAACCCAGTCTTGCTCCTGAGAGCTGCTGCTGAATTTGAACCATCAACCTTGTGGGCTGCAGTCCTGCACACAACCACTGCGCCACCAGGGCTCAGTCCCACGGGGTTTTTATAAAGCCTAACGTGCCGGGGTTCCATCATGGCCACAGTTATAAGGCTGAATGCAGGACCAGAGTGGTTCATTCTGCTGTACAAGGGTCCCTGTAAGCTGGATCTGTCCTGGTGTCAAGTGAACTGAAGGACACAGAGCCCTCAGCAGTGTGCGCGGCACAATGTAGGAGCCCACCGCTGAGATGCTATTATTTTTAAAAGATCATGAAGATAAATAGGTAAACACGACTTCTTTCTTTCATCAGTTCTGGAATGATATTAGAATCCCAGGGAGAATTCTTCCATCTTTTTCCTTCAGTCTCTCTCCTCCACCTCTGAGGAGATAAGGGTGAATGAGACATTTTATTAGGGCCTCCCGTGCTAAAAATCCAAACGTGTTCCACAGTGAAAGGGCAGCTCCCTGAAGGTGTACCTGGCAGATTGTTACTGAAGGTTCAGCACATTTTGTCCCCTCTCCCTTTGAGACTCTGCAAGTGGAAAGATGGAACAGCGCTGCGCAATGGGTTCTCCTGCGAACCTGCTTTTCTAATAAACACCTGGGGGTGCCGATGCTGCGTCCAACCAGGTGCTGAGTAGTAAATCCTGAACCATCTTAGGTGCTTCGCACCAGCCACATGCTTGAAGCCTCACTACACTTTCCCGGAAACCTAATGACCGCAAAACTCCGTCTTTGTCAGGTTTTCCTTTCTGTTTGGACTCCACCAGTGCTTCCTGTCCCTGAGCCAACACGTCCCGCCCTTTCCTGCCACCCAACAATTTCCCCTTCAGTGTTGAATTTGTTTGCCTTTTGAATCTGCAGCATCCACATTCCTAAGTGCCATTCCTATCCATTGTATGAAGAAGGAAGAGACGCGTCTTCTAGGAAGAAGGAAAAGAACGCTCAGGGGGGAGAGGTCCCTCCCCCTCCTCCTGGTCAGGTGACTCCTGGGGTTGAGCTTATGTACGGGCAGGGGGCTGATGCTTGCGGGACACAGCCAGACTAGGAAACACTGGAACCTGGTTTTCACAATAGAGGCAACAGTCTTGGATGATCACCAGGGTGGGAGGGCAGTTTACTGGCTAGACGGAAGACGTCTTGTCTGCTAACTCAGGTAAAGGAGAAAGCCATGGACAAGAAGACAAAACCTGAGGCAGGCAGAGGAAGACATGGGGAGACGGGCAAGAGCCAAGGGTGGCAACAGAGGGAAATACCGTGATCTACTCAGTCCTGCAATAGAAGTCGTCCGTGGGTAGGCGCTTGGGTAGACACCCCGGCTGAATGAGCATGAGAGGGAGGGCAGATGGAGACTCGGAGAGAGGAGAAAAGGCAGAGAGATGCACAACCACACAAGACACAAAGTTAACCTGAACCTGGCAAATCTATGGGGTGGAGAGAGGACCACCCACCCAACAGGTATTGATGAATTGTGATCTTCGGAGGAAGTGCTTTCCGGTGAGCCTTGCTTCACCGGCCTGAACTTGTTGATTACAAGCAGGTTTCTTGCCCTCTGCATAATCAATAGAGTCCTACGTCTTTTTCATATGCACTGCATTGAGCCTTCTCTTCCCCTGCCCTAAATGTCTCTGATTTGCCTATCAACAATAAAAAAGCCCAAGCTCACGGCCATTGAGTCAGTACCAATCCCTAGTGTCCCCCTCTGGATTTCTGAGACTTTAACCGCTCACAGGAGTCCAAAGTCTTCTCCGCCTTGCACGGAGCTGCTGGCGATTTCAAACAGCTGACCTTGACGATTGCATGGCCAACGCCACACCGCCACAGCTCCTGTTGGTTTAGGACGGTATATACGGTATATATACCATATATGGTATATATGGTATCTATGATGTTCATCCTTACGAAGTATCTCCATCTCCCCTAAGACTCGTCCTATCCAATTTAGGGTCACCTTCAAATCTGATCAGAATGCTGAAAGATAGAGCTACAATAGAGTGTTTCTCCACCCCCCCCCCCCCCCCCCCCCCCCACACACACACACTGGCCAAGCGTGACGGCACATTCTTGGAACATGAAGGAGTCCTTCTCAGAGTGCGTTCTGAAGGGCACTGGCCTCCAATAACAGACCCTGTAATCAAGGGAGTTTGGGTAGTGCTACAGACCAAAACCCCTCTCAAACATTCATGATGCCTAGATGAAGGACTTGGGAATGGGCATTGTGAAACAAGAGAGCTTCCCACACATACATGGCCATGAAAATGTATCCTCTTGCCTCCCATGACACCCGGTCATCGTCTCTCAGCAAATTTTCCGGAGAGCACCATCTGAGAGAGACTCCCGCCGATGTCTGCCTGGCTCACCATGTCCCCCGCACGTTGACCACACGATCATGTGAGGGGTGTCACAAGGTGTGTGGCTGAAACCCCTGCTCATCTCGCCAGCCTGCCACTTATTTAGAAGGGCACCTACGTTCAATTGAACCCGATTTACCTGGGGCTGCCCTTGGTCTCCATCTGCCAGGTGAGATTTAGGTGCCCTTTGTGGGTGTTAAGAACTCCCAGGAACACCAAAAGCAGTGGTTCTCAACCTGTCGGTAGTGACCCCCTTGGGGGGGAGGGGAGTCAAACGACCCTTTCACAGGGGTTGCCTAAGACCATCAGAAAACATTATGGGTTTACATTATGATTCATAACAGCACAATTACAGTTAAGTAGCAGCAACAAAAATAAAAATATGGTTGGGGGGGGTCACCACAATGGGGAACTATATTAAAAGATCGTGGCATAAGGAAGGTTGAGAATCACTGACCTATAAAGCCCCCTGGGCACAACAAACTCACCGTATGCTAGTCGTTTGTTGTCATTTCCATAACCACTTCATCCCTACATCTTAATTACATGCACATCTGCTTTGGGGGTGGTACTGCATTTGGTGAGCCCCAAATTATCAATGGACTAGATAGTCCCTGCCCTGAAGGAGCTTGTGCCTTCTGGGGAAATCTTGTAGTGTAACGAAGAGGATAATTAGCCAACAAATAGAAGTGGATGCATGAAACTAGACATATCTGCCACATGGGTGGCCCCAGTGGGGTGGAACGAGGGCTGCTGGTCATCCGACTGCAACCTTGGCAGCCAATTCCCCACCCCTTGCTTTGGGAAGCCCCCTCGCCCCACTTGCCTGTGGGTGCCTCACTCACATTCTTCCATCTCCTCCAGCCTCACAGGTTCCCCTCTTAGTCATCATGCCCCCCATCATGCCCTCGGCCTCTCCCCAGGGGGCAACCACTAACCTCCTGGCTCCTCTGTGGCTTGTCTGTGGTGAGCTCCCCGCTGACATGCACGGTGCTTGGAGGTGACCTAGTTTTAGGGAAACGCTGGCTTTTCAGTTATAGCTTCAATAGGCTGAGTTGGCAGCCTGTCAGCAGGCTTATGTCACCTAATGACTGTGTCAGTTCCCTCTTGCCTGGCTTCCTGTTAGTAAATAGCCCCCAGGATGCCTCAGAGCCCAGGAGGGGCAGGCGCTGTGGTGCGGAAGCCCAGAGGAGAAGGACAGGGAGAGCGCAGCAGACATGACCCTTCTGCCCCCGCCCCCCAGGAGGAGGACAGAGATGCTTGTCGACAAAGGAAGGGAGACCCTTGTGGCCAGGACTCTCCCTGCAGAACAGTTTTATTTCAAGAAGGACGTTTTTTGGTTGTGTTGGTTTTTTTGTCCCTGACCCACTCTGACTCCTTTATTTCCCCCACCCCCCCTGTGCCCTTCCTTCCTGTTTGGGGCTTTTAAAGTGGGATTACTTCTTGTCCACAGTAGCGACCTGCTGGGAGTAATAGCAGAAACGTTTCCTCTCCTGTGGCTCTAGTTGTGTTTTTAATAACCATCTTCCCCCCCCCCCCCCCCCCGCCTCTTTCTCCTCTGCTGCTTTTCATAAACATTTTCCTAAGGCTGCACGTGGGGAAGTTTCAGGTGTGCCCATTGTGCCCCTCCCAGGGTGCTTGTGCTCCAGGCTTCATTCCCTCCAGGCTTCATTCCCTCCTCTTCAGGGGGCCGTGGCAGCCAGACTTCTTACCACGCCCTCCCTGTTGCTCCGTGAGCTGCAGCCTGGAGTTTGGATGTTCCAGACTCAGAGTCTTGGCTGTGCATTTGAGGGTAACAGTCATTCCCCAAGCTCATTCCCACAGCAGTTGCTCGAGAGGTTTTAGGCCCTTCCAGGCCTGTGGAGTTAGGTTAAAGGCTTCTGTCAGAAACAGAGGCACATGTCCAGACCAACCTTGCCTGGGACCATCCAAGGTCATCCTTTGAGACCTGCACAGTGTGTCATCTTCTCCAAGCCGTGGTGTCACATGGGGGCTACGGAGGGGTAGACCAGACGAGGTGACATGAAAATGACCATCTATAAAAACAACAACAACAACAACAACAACAAAACTGGTCCATTTCAACAGAAATCTATTTCTTAAAAATTATTCTTGTAGTTATGACAATGAAAATATTTTTATAAATCCAGCTGACATGTATCCATCTTCTACATGGCTAATATTTTCTGCTCCAACTTTCTCATGTGCTTCAGGCGGAGCTGTTATTATTTTTTTAGTTTTTTGCGGGGGCATCACTGCCTCTGGTGGTCGTGGGCGCTACCCAGTGCTGCTCCTGAGAGCCGCCGATGGACTTGAACCTCCAAGCCCGCGGGCCGCAGTCCCGCACTCAACCGCTTACGCCACCGGGGCTCGGCCCCCAGAGCTGTTATTATTATCCCACTTATTGCCACTTAGAGTCACAAATGTGCTATTGTTTGCAGTACTGTTCGAGCTTTCATAGTCCTTGGTTTGTCCTATCTCCTGTCTTTTAATTACAATATTGCACTGATTCATTTTTGTGGATTTTTATTAATCAGTTTTTGAGAATGAAATAGTAACCAAAGGGAAAACCACCAGGAACAACTCTCCCCTGCTCACCTCCCCCCCACCCCCACCCCCAAACACTGTTATTGAATTGATTCTGACTCACAGCGACCCTATGAGGAGAACTGAATAGGACTGGGTAGAACTGCCCCTGCAGGTCTCTGAGACTAACTCTTTATGGGGAGGACGACGTTTGTCTTTTCCCTCAAGAAACTGCCAGCAGTTTTGAACGACTGATCTCGCTATGAGTTGGGCTATGAACTGCATCAGTTCGAAACCACCAACCACTACACAAGACTAAGAGGAGGCTTTCTACTCTTATAAAGATTTCCAGCTTTGGAAACTCCCAGGGACAGTTCTAGTGTGCCTTATAGGGCCATCAAGTTGAGTCAGAATCAACTTGATGGCAGTGTTATGTGTAACTGTACTTGTATATATTTTTTTCACTGTGCTCACTTAAATTAGCTTATTAAGTTGCTTTAACTTCTTATTGTGGATTGGGTGGAGGTTCATTCACATTTTTCATAACATCAATTACAATCCCCACAATGTAACATCATTTGGTCTACTCCCTCCCTCTATTTCCTATTTCCATTCCTCCTCCTGAACTTTGTGGGTAGTTGATGTTGACCTTTAAAAATTAATTCCAGGTGTCTTTGATTTTCTTTAATCTTCTTCTAGACAAGGACAGGCCAATACTTGTACTTTAGGTGACTATTTAAGAACTTTTTTTTTTTTTGGCATCACTGCCCTCAGGTGGTGGGAGTAGGAGGCCCAACCTTTGCTCCGTGGAGCTGGAATTGAACCTCCATCCCAGTGGGCCGCAGTCCCGCGCACAACCACTGTGCCACCGGGGCTCAGCCTATTTAAGAGCTTTTAAGACCCCAGTAATTGGCCACTAAATTAGGGTGTAGAATATTGTCTTTGTGGACTATGTTATGCCAACTGACCTACGTGTCCCCCCAAACTATGACCATGAGCTCACAGTACCAATGATTCATTCCCTTAAGGTGGTTTCTTATGTCTAAGAAACTTTTATACTGCTACCTCTGTATGCTCCACAACATTCATGGAAATACTTGCAGAAAGATAAGCCCTTATGTAAAATACATATTTTATCAAACCTGTGTGTCTATCCATGCATCTACTCATAGATGGCGGTTCCTACAGGATTGTATATACAAAATATTTACCTCTGTCGCCTTTACTCTTGCACTCCTCTTCATGTTATGATTTTTGGGCCAACCTCCCTTGGATTATGATTTACCTCCCTTTCACCTTTGCCTGTAGCCAGGGAGTTCCTCTTTCAGCCTTCATTCCCACCCCACCCCCACCCCCACCCCCGGTGACTACAAAAAGGATGCTTCCTTGGTATGGACCTTTCCTTCCCTTTCCAAATAGTGATCTCACACAATATTTGTTACCTCAGTCATAAAATTAGGACACTACTACTGCCCACCTCATACAGTTCTGGAGATGATTTAGTGAAGATTGCATGAGAGGTACTTGGTGATGGATTTGGCACAGGATAGGTGTTCCTTGTGATCATTTTATGATGTACCATTGTCACTCACTCTAATAGCACACACTGAAATGGAGACGAATCTTGAGAGCACCATGGACCACTAAAAGGACAAGCTGATTCTGTCTTGGAAGAAGTATGTCCAGAGTGCTCCTTACAGGCATGGATGGCAAGAATTCGGCTCACATACTTTGGACATACTGCCAGGAGAGACCAGTCCCTGGAGAAGGCCATCGTGCTGGGTACGTGAGGGGGCAGAGTCAAGAGGAAGGCTTTCAAGGAGACGATTGACGCAGTGCGGCCACCCTGGGCTCAGCATAAGAATCCTTGGAAGGATGAGGCAGGGCAGCTTTCTTCAGGGCTTGTAACCTTTTACAGTCCCATTAGCAGTGGATGAGGGCTCAGCGCTCTATAGCAGCGGTTCTCAACCTATGGGTCGCGACCCATGTGGGGGGGAGGTCACACGGCCCTTTCATAGGGGTCACCCGCTTCATAGCAGTAGCAAGATTGCAGTTATGAAGCAGCAATGAAAATAATTTCATGGTTGGGGGTCACCACAAGATGAGGAACTAACTGTAGGTCACTGCTCTTCAGGCTCACCAGCATTTGTTGTTTTTTTTTTTTTTGGCATCACAGCTCTCCGGTGGTGGGAGTAGGAGGCCCAGCCCCACTGCTGGAATTGAACCTCCGCCCCAGTGGGCCGCAGTCCCGCGCACAACCACTACGCCACCAGGGCCTGTTTTGTTTTTTTTTTAATAAAATTTTGTGATTAATGCTGGGGGTAAGATGGTATCTTGTTGTTTTTATTTGCATCTCTCTAATCTTCTGCCCACTTTTAAATGGATTATTTGTCCTTGTATTGTTGAGACAGTGAAGTTTTCTCTTAAGAGATTAAACCCTTGTCTGATATGTCATTGCCAAAAATTTCCCCCCAGTCTGTGCCTTCTTTTTACTCTTTTGGTGAAACTTTTGATGCACATATGTGTCTAATTTTCAGGAAGTCCCAATAATCTAATTAGTTTTCTATTGTCTGTATGTTTTTCATTATATTTGATAGTATGTTTTATGACATACCATATATACTTGTGTGTAAGCTGAGTTTTCAGCACAGTTTTGTCACTTTTATTTTTTAATCATTTCACTGCCGGCTCGTACAACTCTTATCACACGCCATACATCCATCCATTGTGTCAAGCACATTTGTACATCTGTTGCCATCCTCATTCTCAAAACATTTGCTTTCTACTTGAACCCTTGGTATCAGCTCATTTTCTCCCCTCCATTCCTGCCACCCATTCCATCATGAACCCTTGATAAATTATTATTATTATTTTGTCATGTTTGACACTTTCTGTCATCTCCCTTCACCCACTCCCCTTTTGTTCATCCCCCACAGAGGAGGTTATATATAGATTCTTTTTTTTTTTTTTTGGCATCACTGCTCTCCGGTGGTGGGAGTAGGAGGCCCAGCCCCACTGCTGGAATTGAACCTCCATCCCAGTGGGCCCCAGTCCCGCGCACAATCACTACACCACCGGGGCTCAGCCCTATATATAGATTCTTATCATTGATTTCCCCCTTTCTACTCCACCTTCCCTCTACCCTTCTGGTATCGCCACTCATATACTGGTCCTGAAGGGTTCATCTGTTCTGGATTCCCAGTGTTTACAGTTCCTTTCTTTTTTTTTTTTTTTTTTTTTTGGGCATCACTGCTCTCCGGTGGTGGGAGGAGGAGGCCCAGCCCCACTGCTGGAATTGAACCTCCGTCCCAGTGGGCCGCAGTCCCGCACACAACCACTACGCCACCGGGGCTCAGCCCACAGTTCCTTTCTATACCAGTGAACACCCTCTGGTCTAGCTGGATTTGTAAGGTAGAATTGGGATCATGATAGTCAGGGGGAAGAAGCATTAAAGAACTAGGGGCTGAGCCCTGGTGGCGTAATGGTCGTGTGCAGGACTGCGGCCCACAGGGTTGATGGTTCAAATCCAGCAGCAGCTCTCTAGGAGCAAGGTTAGGTTTCCTACTCCCACCAGGTGTGTGATGCTACACACACACACACACACACACACAAGAACTAGGGGAAAGTTGTATGTTTCATTGTTAATGCACCACACCCTGACTAGCTCATCTCCTCCCCTCGACCCTCCTGTAAGGGGATGTCCAGTTGCCTACAGATGGTCATTGGGTCCCTACTCTGCTCTTCTTCTCATTCACAATGATAGGATTTTTTTTGTTCTTTGATGCTTGATACCTGAACCCATCGACATCTCATGATCATACAGGTTGGTGCGCTTCTTCCATGTGGGCTTTGCTGCTTCTAAGCTAGATGGCATCTTGTTTATCTTCAAGCCGTTAAGTCTCTAGGCACTGTATCTTAGCTTTCTTCACCACATTTGCTTATGTGTTCATTTGTCTTCAGTGGTTGTGTTGGGAAGGTGAGCATCATGGAATGCCAATTTAGACATCTCCCCCACCCCGCATCACTGCCCTGGTGGGAGTAGGAAGCCCAGCCTTGCTCCTGAAGAGCTGCTGCTAGATTTGAAATGTCAACCCTGTGGGCCACAGCCCCGCACACAACCACTGCGCCATCAACTTAGATGCCGTTATTTTCTTTCCT
The DNA here is from genome assembly GCA_004026705.1 of Nesogale talazaci. Classification (NCBI taxonomy): domain Eukaryota; kingdom Metazoa; phylum Chordata; class Mammalia; order Afrosoricida; family Tenrecidae; genus Nesogale; species Nesogale talazaci. The sequence goes on along the minus strand of PVJH01007430.1, from coordinate 61,374 downwards.
TGTCATTTACCTCTAGATAAGATTTTCACATGTATGAATATGAATGTGAAATGTATCACATATTATTCTATGATTAAAATTCTATGACAAATGGTTGGACAAATGGTACACTAACCAGAGCCTCTATAAAAAAGACATAAACCAGCAAGCAAAATAGATACAGATGATAATCCAGGAACCAGAGGAAACCAGCTGGAATGCCAAATTAATAGAACAAAGTGTTCTTGCATTGAGGGGGTACTTGAATTAGAGGTTCAATGTCCATCTGCTACCTTAATACTAAACCTATAAGTATATGCACATAAATCTATTTCCTTGTCATCATACATAAGTATATGTACATAAGTACATGTCTGTATTTAGACCTCTATAAATGCCCTTTGTCTCCTAGTTCTTTCCTCTATTTCTTTTTGCTTTCCTCTTGTCCCACTACCTTGCTCAACCTTCATTTCAGTAATTCCTCTTGGTTACATTACCTTTGATCAAGCCCTACCAGGCCTCTTACACCCTCTTCACCACTGGTTTTGTATCACTTGTTCCCTTGTCCCTGGGTTGTTTAACACCACCTCCTTTCCCCCACCTTCCCCTCATCCATGTTACCCTGGAACCATTGTTTTCTCCTCCAGATTCTTTATGCCATCTGTCTTATCTAGATAGACTTGCAGAGATAATAATATGCTCAGAAACGAGATAGAGCAAAACAAAGCAACAACAACAACAAAACAATGCCCCCCCCCCCAAAAAAAAAGAAAAGCCTGTAAATAGTTCAAGGTTTGTTTGTTGACCTTGAGGAGTATTTTCTGGTTGAGTCTGATGGGGTGCCACGCCCTGGTCCCAAAGTCTATTTTTTTTATTCCCTCGGGACTTCCTGGCTCTTCTCTCCTTGCTGTTCTGTTGCATACCCTTAGTGTCTTACCTTGGTGTGGTGGAGTCAGGTCAGGTGCAGTCCCATACTGTGTCTGCAGTGTTGTCCCCTATAGGGCTGTGAGTCAGTGAAAGGTGTCATTTGTGTCCTATAGTGGGACCGGTCATTTGGTCCCTTCTGAGCAGGGATATTGTCCTCAAGGCTTGGTGAGCCAGGGTGTGCTCCACTCTCTCTTCCTCCCCCTTCATTTGCTCCCGCATGCTCTGATCAGATTTCAGCACATTTTAATGCAGCTTTTGTGGTAAAATTAGATGCCTTGGCTGATATTTGGGTTGGTTTATACTTGAGTATCAACAGTATATTAAGGCCCCTAAGTTTTTCCTCCCCCCCCCTTGATGTCTTTTTCATTTTAGATTTTACATTTATGTCTTTTAATCATCTTGAGTTCTTGTAAGTGAGGTGAGATATGGGTCCTGTCTCATTCTTTTGTGAATTGGTACCCTGTGTTACCAACACCATTCGTTAGAGTTTCTCTTCCTTACCTGAGGCATTGTGACATTTTATCAAAGATCAGCTGTCTATAGATGGATTGATTTTTAGATTTTCAATTCTGTCCTGTTGGTCTGGGTCTATCCTTGTATGAAAACCAGGCTGTTTTGACAACTTTGGCTGTATAGTAGGTTTCGAGATGAAGAAATATGAAATCTCCAACTTTATTCTAGTTTTTAAGTATAAGTTTCCTTATCTGGGTTTAACTCCTTTTTATATGAAGTTGCAGATCAGTCTGTCCATTTCATTCAAGAATGATCTTGAAATCCGGATCGGAATCGCCATATGTCTGTAGAACACTTTGAGCGGTACCGACATTTCACAATGCGAAGTCTTCCTATCTAGAGCACGCTATATCTGTCTATTTATGTAGTCCATAAAGCTTTGTTGCTTTTATCAATCTTTTTGTTCTCTGATCATGTTTAGTCCTAAGTATTTCATCTTTTAGGTGGTGATGGTAAATGATACCGATTTCCTTTTCAGAGCTCTCTGTTAGTTTGGAGGAATCAGACTGATTTTAATATGCTGCACTTTGCTGAATCTTCAGTTAGCTCCAGTAATGGTTCTTATTGAGTCTTTAGTGTTTTTGATGTATTTAATTTTATAATTTGCAAATAGCGGACCTTTTGCTTCTTTTTTACCAATTTAGATGCCTTTTATTTTCTTTTCTTATGATGTGCCTTTAGATAAGATTTTCACTTGTATGAATATGAATAGGAGTTTTACATGTCGTTCAATGATTAAAATTCTATGACAAATGGTTGGATGAGACAGGTACACTAACCAGAGTCTCTATAAAAAAGACATAAGACAGCACGCAAAATAGATACAGATAATAATACAGGAACCAGAGGAAAAGATAAAGAAGTGGATTAAGTTCCGACTAGGAGAAAAGGCTAAACAAGGGGAAATTGTCAGTTGGCCTGATACCATGTAGCTCAGTTGATATTTCGCCATCAAGCATGTCATTGGGACAGCAGCCTGGCAGTTGAAGTGCCCCCACAGGTGGCTGCTGGCCAGAAAGTGCACTCCTTCCTTTGTTTTCCACACAACCAGCCTCTATTCTTACCTACCCCGGACTGGTGGCATGGCACACATGACTGGAGCTGTATGAATTCCTCCTCGTTAGACTAGAAGATCATGCAGTGATGGATAGTCTGCCCCGACTCCCTCTGGGCAAGCCAGAACTGTCTCTCTGTGACTGACTGTCCTACTCCCAGCAGCCTTCTGGACCTGCAACAGTTCCTTCCAGGAACACACATCCTGATCTCAAGTACTATCTGAGTCAGTATTTTCAGCTCAGATGTTCCAAAATACCCGCTGGGCTGGCAGAAATTCCATTCAGGACCAAGTGTCCCATTCCCCCCTCCTCCCCAAGTCCATGAGCTCGTTGACTGGCAGAGACCGAGTGCCCTGTCCCTCACAGAGGGCTTCTCTTCGGGTCCTGCGGCCACTCTAGCCTTCCCCTTATTTGTTCCTCTGCCCTTGTTTTCTTTTTTTCTGTTTTCCTTTTGTCTTTCTTTTCTTCTGTGTCTTGTTCTCCTTCCTCCTTTCTTCTAATTTTTCTTCACTATTCACTTTTCTTTGCCCTAGTATTTATTGTATTATATATATATGTATATATATATATATATCTCCCCTACGCCTTTTTTCTCCCCTCTATATTTATTACACGAGTTTAAAAAAATGGGTGTTGGTTTCTTACTTTCCTTGGCTTCCCCTCACCACCTCTCTTTATTATTTTAGGAACTTGGTGACGTAGGAGGAGACCTGGTGGTGCAGCGGTTACATGTTGGGCTGCTCACCACAAGGTCCACAGTTCAAAACCACCAGTGGCTCCTGGGAGAAAGACCGTGCTTTCTCTTCCTGTAGAGAGTCACAGTCTTTGAAACCCTCAGGGGCAGTTCTACCCTGTCCTATGAGTCTGCATTCACTTGATGGCGTTCCATTTGGTGAGTTTTCTCGCTTGTATTTATTTAGTCATTTTTATTTAGCTTTTGCTTGTCTTTCGTTCACCTACTCCCCCCAACGCCTGATGAAAGAGAACAGCTCCATCCTCATAGCCCAGCCACAGCCACATCTCCTGAAGTCCACTCGCTGTCCCCTCAACAATGCGATCCATGATCGTGGCCAGCACCTGGCAAAGCCGTCCTCCACTGTGCTAAAGAAACAGAGAACTATGTGCGCACACCTGTTCTCCATCACATCCGCCAGGATACAGGCCGGGAGTACCTAAGAGCACAGCAACATCAATCCTCAGTTGGATAAGAATACACCAACCTAAAGGGAAAAAAATACACCTATACCACAGTGTCTTGGAGATGACCAGCAGTGTAAGTTCACCTGATGATATAAGACAGTGCGACTTAAACAAATGGCCAAAGACATTCCGGAGGAAGAAATGACATTTGATCGACCACAAAAGAATACCTTCATCAGCTTAAGAGAAATGAAATCAAGGAAAATAGACAAAGCTTTAGAAGACTTCAGGAAAATATTAAAAGAACAAATGGACTAAGTGAGAAATTAGAAAATATTCAAGAGCAGCAAATAAAAATCTAGTTTAGTGCTAAGATTTCAGGAATAATTAGTGCACTGAAATGACAAAGGAGTAGCCTTAACTCAATGGAAAATCACATTAGTGATCTTGGGGGAAAATTCTTTCTTAATTCTAAATTTGTCGAATAACAATTAAGATAAACACGATTTTAAAAAGAAAAGAGAGAGAAAAATAAAGAGATAAGACCTACACAGTAGATGGGACACCATCAAGCAGAATACCTTAGCATGCAATAGAAATTACAGAACAGGAAAAGACAAATACAACAACAACAAAATAGAAACAGAAAATTGTTAAAGAGCTGTTGGAAGAAAGTACCTCTAATGTCATGAACAAGAAGATATGTACTAAAGAAGCTGAGTGAGTCTCAACAGAATAGACCCCAGAAGCAAATCACCAGACCTATCACCATAATCAAGCTTTCCAAAACCAAAGGTCAAGAGAGACTCCTCAGAGCAGTTCAGAAACACAAAATGTTACCTACGTCAGAGAACCAATAAGCACCAGGGTGAGCAGACTGATGAAACCCCCTGGAAATACCAGAAGATAGAGTGTGGCACCCAATCAGATTCGGCTGGAAAACACTTGTAAAGGCCAACAAACAGACCTTGAACTATTTATAGGCGTTCCCATTTTTGTAAGTGACTTTCATTTTGTTTTTGTTATGTTGTTTTTGTTTTTGGTTGTTATTGTCTTGTTGGCTTTGACTTTCTTTGTTGTTTTATTTGGCTTTGCCTAGTTTCTGCATTTCTTAATGTATCTGCATGTCTATCTTAATAAACTAGGCGGGATAAATAATTCACAGATGAAAAGAACAGGAACAATGGTTCTGGGTGTACAGGAGAAGAGGTGGGAGAAAGGATGTGGGGGACCAACCCAGGGACAAAGGAACAAAAACTGAACTAAAATCAATGGAAGGAAAGTCTTAATCAATGGTAACGTAGCAGCAAGGAATTACTAAACCTGATGGGATGCAGAAGAAAATAGAGGAAAGAAGCAGGAGGCAAAGAACAATTATAGAGGCCTGAATATAGGCATGTGTGTGTGTGTGTGTGTGTGTGTGTGTGAATGTGTGTGTAATGAGAGGGGAATAGAACTACATACTCAAATCTGTATGTTAAGAATTAAGGTTGCAGATGGACATTGGGTCTTGATTCAAGTACTCCCTTAACACAAGAACATTTTGTTTTAACAATCTAGCATTCTGTGATGCTCACCTTCTCAACATGATTGCTGAAGACAAATGGATGCATAAGCAAATATGGTGAAGAAAGCTGATGGTGTCCAGCTATCAAAATATACAACTTCTGGGGTCTTAAAGATTTGAAGATAAGCAAGCAGCCATCTAGCTCAGAAGCAACAAAGCCCACATGGAAGAAGCACACCAGCCCGTGTGATCATGAGATGTTGAAGGGATCAAGTATCAGGTATCTAAGACCCAGAACAAAATCATACCCAGTGTGAATGGGGGCAAGGATGTGGAGTGGAGACCCAATGCTCATATGTAGACTATTGAACATCCCTTCTGTGTTAGTCTGGGTAGTCTAGAGAAACAAATTCATAAACATGCATATGGATATAAGGGAAAGGTTTATATACAAAAGGAATGGAACATTGAGAAAGCATCCCAACCCACTCCAGTTCAAAGTCATAAATCCGATACCAACCCATACATACATCTGAAACCAGTCCATAAAGTCTCCCTCCAACTCATGAAGCATGTGCAATGGCACCAGAACAATCACAGGCCAGTGAGTGCAGAGTCTTGTATGTCTAGCAGCAGTAGAAGCATCCTGGCTCTGATAGGGGTCTCTCTGTGACTTTTCTGGCTTCAGAGGTCTGGTTCCATCAGGGTAAGGCCGTGTGGCTTCTCTTCCGTCTCCTCCAGTTCCTTGAACACTGCCATCTTGTCTTGTCAGTTGAGTGTCTCTCAACAACTGAGGAGATGGTCTCTCATCTCCATGAGGGCAAAATTGCAAGAATTCCCAGAATCCTCAGAGAAAGCCATACCCACACAGAGGTCTCCTTGGCTATCTCCAGATGACAGGCTAGTCTCCACCCCTACATTCCCAATCATGAAATTGACACATGAGTACATGATTGCCACACCTTCACAGAGGGGTCACAGATAAAAGATGAGCCATTCAGGGTACAGTACAGTGCCCATGAAGCACACAACTTTCATCTAGTTCTTTGGTGCTTCCTTCCCCTCACAGTCATGACCTCAATTCTATTTTGCAAATTGGATTAGACCAGAGCATGCATACTGCTACAGAAAAGAGCCTGAAACACAGGGGATCAGCATAGATAAACCCGCAGGGCCATCAAGGAGACAGAGACACCAGAAGGATTAGAGAGGGTGGAGTGAGGCTGGATCACAAGGACAAACTAGAACCCCTCCCAGAATACAGAATGAATACAGAAAAGTGGGGGAAGAGTGACAGTGGGTGGTGTAAAATATGGAAAAATAATCTATAACTTATCAAGGGTTCATGAGAGAGGGTGGGTGGGAGAGGGAGGAGGAAGAAATGGGGAGGTGATATCATGGTCTCAAGTGGGAAGAGAATGCTTGGAAAATGATGATGGCTTCATATGTGCATATGTACTTGCCACACTGGATGAATGTATGGATTGTGATCAGAGATATAAGAGCCTCAAATAAAAGTATTAAAAAAAAAAAAGAAGAAGGAAAGAAAGAAAGAAAAAAGACCAAGCTCTGGTTTCTTAGCAGACATTATGGAGGCAAAAAGACAATAGGATGACATAAATAAACTCTGAAAGTAAAAAAAAAAAAAAGTCAACCCCAAATCATGTACCTAGCAAAGTTATCCATCGAATGTAATAGTGAAATGATTCACAATCAGAAAAACAAATTAAAAAGATTTGTAAAAACAGACCAAGCTTACAAGATATACTAAAAAACAAACAACAGCAAAGACATGAGGTTAAGATTCATAGCAATATTCCAGAGAAATCAATCAAGATCTACAAGTATTCAAAGTGAAACAAACCATAACACTGAAAGAGGGGGATTAAAGATAGAAAACTTATACATAAAGACTATTACAAAGTAAAAAGTGGGAAAAGACAGAACTTCAAATACAGAGAAATTCAAGAGAATTTCAAGATAGAACAGACCTTTGGACTTGGGATAAAATACTGGGTAACCACAAAAGAAATTAATAAATCTCATCAAGACATAATGAAAAATCATAAAGATTTAGTAAACACTAAGACAAAAAACCATGAAGAAAATGAAAAGAAACCCACAAGCAAAATGAACTCAGTACAGAAAATTATATGGAATACAGAAACTAGAAGCACGACACAGAGAGAAAAATGACAAATAAATGTATGCCTATCAGTAATTGCCTTAAGGTCAATGGGTTAAATATACCAGTCAGGAGACAGTAGCAAAATGGATAACACAACAGCATCTATCACTATGCTGTCTACAAGGACACCTTAGACACAAAGACAAAAATAGTCTAAAAAGAAAAATAAATAATCAAATGTATAGTTTAAAAAAAATCAACGGGACCAAAAAAAAAAAGTCATGGTAATCAAAATAGAGCATATGTGCAGGATCAATTTTTAATAAAAGACTTTGAGATAAACCCTGTTGTTTAGGGTCCCTATGAGTGGAAATCCACGCTAGCAGGGAGTGTGGTTTAGTCTTTCATAGCAATCCTGTGGGAAAAAATAAAATTGCCCCTGTGAGATTCTGAGACTATAACTCTTTAATAGGAACACAAAGCCACGTCCTTCTCCTGTGGAGTGCCTGGTGGTTCTGAACTGCTGATTTTGTGGTTTGCAGCTCAAAGCTTAACCACTGAGGTCGCTGTGAGTTAGCAGCAATTCCATTGTAATGAGTTTGGTTTTCCAGCTCTTCTTTGACTGTCTAATTCTTTCATTAATTCATCCATCCATCGACCTACTTGTTTGTTGATTTATTTAGCATTTGTCGAGCATTTCATTTGTCTTCATAAGATTCCGGGTCCAAAGGAGGAGATAGAGTCAAGATTTAAAGGAAAAACTTGTGATTACCCACAGAGAACCCTGCGGTGACCAGCTGTATGACGGAGAAGCAAGAGAAGGTCTAAGTAGGGTCTCAGCTAGGTGATTCACTTCAGAGGGTGATGCTTCAGCCCTGATGTAAATGGTGATAGCTTGATGGAGAACTAAGAGGAATGGCAGAATGCTGATTACAAAGGGTCAGTGTAGAGATACTTAGACAGGAATGAGCTTAGCTCTTTCCGCAAATTGAATGAAAGGAGAGTAGAGAGATGGAGAAAAGGTAGAGGGTACATTTGGAGGGATAAGCAAGTTCCTGATGGTGGGATTCCTGAGCTTGGTTTTGTCATATGAAAAGTGTAAGTAGCTCCAAGCACAGCTCTGTTGTACTTTAATGTGATTTTAAGAAAGCAGTGCAGAATAATGGTTAAGGGCAGACCCTGGAGCTAGATGCCTGAGTCTGAATCCCACTGTGACCTCTCACTGTGTAGGGCCACTTATTCAACCTCTCTAGGCCTCCATTTCCACATTTGAAATGGGAGGCTACTACTGCTAGCGCTTACTTCATAGGGTTCTTTTAAGGGTAAATGGATTGGCTCATATCCTTGAGACATAATGAACTTTCAGTTAGTAAATAAATTTAAATACCTTTTACAAAAAACTTTAAAAAGTTTTAAAGTAGTCTTTCTTCTGGAGAATGTTCCTGCTTATCTTGCAGTTTTGTGTCCTCTCACAGGGACTTGATCTCCTCAAGGATGGACAGAACCAACTCTGAATGGGGCACTTGGGCCTGGGATGGTTGTGCCAGTATCCCAGGCAGCTTGGTGAGGTAAGGTTGATTCTGTCTTCAGGTGATGTTCTCATGTCTGCTCTATTTGCTCTAAGCACCAAGGTCCTGGGTGTCCAGTCGTCAAGTGGTGAACTCTCTTCACCTGGAAGTCTTCTGCTTCTGCCTTCCCCTCAACGGAGGGGGCTTGGTTTCATCCTTACGCTTCTGTTTGGGATGTTGCAACTGCTTTTAATCAAGCCAATAGTTACTGGGCATGCACAATGTCGAGTAACTGTGTTCTGTGCTCCAGGCACACAGGTGGGGGGAAAGCCTCGAAGAAGATGCTATCTGGTTGGGGCATCCGGCTCAGGTAAATACCCAGAATTCCAGTCTAGTCTGGTGCAGCTGGAGACTTCTATACCATTCCAGAGAAGGAGTTCTTGACCCAACCTGCAGTCTCAGAGGAAACTTCCTACAGCAAGTGCTGCCCGAGTCACGTTGTGAAGCACAGTAAGAGTTAGTGAATGCAAGACAGAAGGCAAGGGCTTCCCAGGAGGTGGGAATAGTTAGCAATGGCCTGGAGGTGGGAGTGTGGGGTGGGAGTGGGAATTGCAAACAGTCCAAGTAGACCAGGGAAGGAAGTAGAACGTGGAGGCTGAAGCTGCAGAATGAGGCAGGGCTGTGTCCTCCCTGGGAGCTGGGGATGGAGCCACTGAAGGGTTGCAGGAAGGAGTTCTGTGGTCAGGATGCTGTTTTGCACGGCTCTTTCTGAGTGCAGAGGGCAGGACATGGGTCAGGGTGGGCAGACAGAAGAGGCTGTTGCTGAGGTCCAGATGAGAGACGATGAGGGCCGGAGGAAGGCTGGAGTAGTTGGTGTGGAGAGGACAGGAAAGATGAAAGAGGAAAGTTCCAGGAGAGAGAGAGATCCTTTGGAGAACTGGGCTTTCAGGGATGATGGAACACTGATGATAAGGCATCATTCAGAGACCATGAGTATTAATTCTGAGCTACCCTATGCTGCTCCCCCCTCCCCATGATGATGGGGCTTGAGAATCCTGAGTTTGGAGGGGTCTGATACCCCTCCAGACGATCTGATACCAAGGACTCAAGTAGAAAGTACATGTTTTGAAAATGATGGTGGCAGCATATGTACAGACAATATGTGCCTGACAATAGATATGTGTATGGACTGTCATAAGAACTGTAAAAGCCCCCCAATAAAATAAAAGTAACAGCAAAAAGACAATACTGGTTCTGGTTTAAGGATGCAGAGTTCTCATATTGACAAATGTCCTTAAACAGGAACACTTGGAATTTGGAGCTAAATTCTGGGTTGCTGATATGTGTAATACATATATATGTGTACATACAAGGGTGCCTGTATGAAAATCTTTCATTTTTCCACAGCTTTTTGAAACTCCTAAGTGTATGTATGTGTGTCGATAAAGAGAAGTCTGTACCAAAGTTCTGCAGTCTTCTCAACTCAGGCAGGAAGAGCATCACCCATCAGCTGGTAGACTTCTCACAAACCAGGGACTCAGGGATAAAGGAGTAGACAAGAAAAAGATACATAACACCTGGCCCTTCTTGGTGCAACCACCTGGCCTGTTCTAGTTGCCTTCAGAGTGAGCTCCTTCTTCTGGTTACCTGGAATTATGGTTTCTGGACTTTCAGAGGCTGAGTGATATTTTAGAAGTAGATTGGCAGGCCTTCCTGCAGAGTGCCCCTAGGAGAGCTAGAACTTCTGATCTTTTCCCTTAGCGGGACTCCACGTGCCCCACCCCTGGTTGAATAGCTCCTCCAGCCAAACCTGTGACCTGCTGGCCACCTGCTGTAGCACGCGCCCTGCTCCTGCTGAGTACTCAGCCAAGGGACTGGCTTTCCGGACTCTTGGCTGAGCTCGCTAAGACGTTCCACCCAGAGCTATCTGGTATATTATACCAGAGGGATTCAACAAGTTGGTGAAAAGTGCAATTGTTAGAAGATAATGGAATTTTCCCGTCAACTCTTTGAAGCCCCCCGTACACAGTCTGCAAAGGGCCAAGTAGCTAGATGATCTTCTTCCATCCCACTCACTAACTGCCCTGGGAGGATGCGCCCTCCATTCACAGAGGACGAAACTCATCTACCAGGCTCCCCTTGCTATCACAGGAAGGGCAGAGTGTCAGAGTGCATTTCCTGACTGTGAACCAGTGTTCTGTCCTCTGTTTTGAGCTACAGACACCTCCACAGATACCAGTAAGGTGAGGGTTCTGTTTGGAATCTTCTGGGGGAAGGGCTAGAAGTGAAAAAACAAAACAAAAAAAGCACCTACCATCACGTCTACAGAATCCAAAGAATTCGGGACATCAGCTCTCCTGGCCCTCCCTCTGCCCCCCAGCGCCCATGTGCTTGTCCCGCCCTGGGTAGACTTTCAAGTTGATCCCCCACCCCAAGCTGAAGCAAGCAGATGGGGTAGAGCTGTATGTATTCTGCTATTATGATTTCATAAAGCACGCGTTGTTTCCCACTTGGCAATAGGGCCAAGTCCCTGTTCTAGCAGGTGGTGGGGTAACTGGACCCAAGCCCCCCTGATCTTCATTCAGGAACTCCCTGGTCGATCCTTTGATATCAGAACAAGAGGAGAACACAGTGACACAGGACACTTCCTGTCCCCACGGGATGTGATACAGTACACCTGAAACAACAGGCAGCAGGAAAGCTTCACTACAGCTGCTTTGGGAGAGCTGACCTGAGCCTGCTTTCCACGAGTTTGAGAGGGCATGGTGAGGAGAGACTCAGCTGCCATGAGACACTGCTCAGTGGGTTATTGAGTGGATCTATGGGTAGGACACTGGGCTCGGCACAAGGACATGGGTCACAGTGATGGAGCTGGGGAGGCAGGCAATAACAAGTTTTATTTTTATTTTTAATAGAGAAATCAGAGGGATTATGGGAGCCCAGAGGGGGGTTCCTCAACTATCAGGGGTGAGGGGTGGGGGGTGGGGAGTGGGGAGAAGGAAGGAAGGTAGGAAGGAAGGAAGGAAGGTCTGTCTTAATTGGTACCTGGAAGGTAGATAGGAATTTAACCATCCACATTTGCATAGGCTCCAATAGTCAAGGTTCAAAAGAAGAAGGAGCAGTTAAGCTTAAGAATTTTAATAAAAATTAGACATTTAAAATCATAGTGTGAGACTTATCTCCTTCTATTTCCTCTACTCAAGTCCCCCCTCCCCCCACCCCCCGCCCCCCATCTCTATCTTCTCACTGTTATTAGAGGTATAATTCACAGAGCATGGGGTATTAGGCAAGGAAGATCTTTGAATGCTTGTCTCTGGGCTAGGTATATGCAAACAGGTAGGCTTTTATCTTACAGGCAGACTTGCCTGGAAGCAAAAATCCTGGATTAAGATCACCTGAATGTTTTACTTTCTTTCTTTCTTTTCCACTGATGCCTATCTATCCAGCAATTCACAACAGCATCCTGGGAGTTACCTGCTTGAGTCTGTCTGGAGCCTAAGAATGGTTTGATGCCATGGAAATGTAAAGGATCTGGAAGTTTAGGAGATTTAGGTCACAATCTTGATTTTGCCAAAGGCTAGCCCTTTGATCATGGCTACCTCACATCACTTATATAAAAAATGAAGCCCTGCTCTCAAAGCTATTTCTTTACTTCTGCATTTACCCTTTAATTTCCCTCAACTTTTACTGGGAAAGATTTCAAATGGACAGAGAAACTGCAGGGAAAGGACAGTCAATACCTGTATGCTGTTCTCTATGTGCAGATATGTAAACACAACTTTTTTGGTTGTTGCTGGTCCGTCCAAAAGTAAGTCATGCCACCTCTCTCCGAAATCCTTATACACATGCATTCTCCCACTTGATCCCAGATCCTGGGGAGAACAGTGGGTTTGCCCTTGCTTGCTAATCTGAAAGTTGACCTTGGAAACCCACCCAGTGGAAGAAAGACCTAGTCTAGAGTGAATCCGTCCCACTGTCTAAAAGAGTGGGTGACTTGAGTGAGATTCCACTCTCTGGCAACAGGTCGTATCTAGCAATAACAATGTTGCATGGAACGGGAACATGGATTTGCACTCACTAAAGAGGGTTTGCACTTAATGCCGTCAGACCCCTTTGGTATCTTTTAGTCTAGATGGGTCTCCCGGCCTTTTTCCTTTCACAAATTGACCTCATTGCAAGAGGCTTTGGACAATCATTGTGTGGATTATCAATTCATTGACTCCACAGTTGGCAGGACTTGAGAACTCACTGCAGACAAGGCATCGCCTTGTGGTCTTTGCCCTTCTGGAACTTCGTGGGAGAACCCGATAAATGAGTAGCTGCAGAGCAGTGCTGTGTCCACTTGGAGTTTCAGAAGTGAAGTTGACTACGAGATGTCTGACTACGACATGTCCATGGCCCTTTCAGCTGTCTCGTGTGTGTGGAGTCTGGCAAGGGAAAACGGAGGACAGAAGAAGAATGGTGGACTAAAGAGATGATTGGAATGGACCTAGATCTGCTCTTAAACACAAAACTAAAATAGAGTCCTGAGATAGAGAAAGATGGCACAGAGTGGAGAGTGTTCCTTTGGGTTAGGAAGGCTTCTCTCTGCAAAGGTGGTATTTCAGTTGAGACCCAACGTCTGAGGGTGTGTCTGTGGTAGGGAGATGGCAGAGGGCGAGCGCGGCAGTGGTAGTATTCCAGGAATAGGGAACAGCATGTGTGTAGGGCTGGGTGCTGAGAAGGGTGGCTTTGTGGGGAAATCGAGAGCAGGCTGGTTTGACTGCTGACTTAGAGGAAAGAGGTGAGATGACCTTGATATAGTGGGAAGGGTCCAGATCACGATGTGACCTCTACTTTCGTATGCATTGCAAAGCCCCCAGTTATCAAGGGGCTCATAAATGAAGCATACTTTAAAATAGATGACTGACAGTTAGTTAAAGCACATTTGAGGGTAATTGCCAAGTTGGAATGCAGTCTCTTCCAAACTAAAAAGGACGCTATACATTCAAAAAACTGTTTGAACGATCTTCAAGTTCTCACAAAAGATAGTTTGCGGGTGAGACCCGGTGGCACAGTGGTTGTGCACAGGACTGCGACCCACAGGCTGGGTGGTTCAAATCCAGCAGCAGCTTTCCAGGAACAAGACTGGGCCTCCTACTCCCACCAGGGCAGTGATGCCACACACACAAAAAAATAGTTTGAAAAATTGATTTAACATTTGTAGTTTGTGTTAGACAGGGGTTCTCTAGAGAAATAAAACCAGGACACTAATTACATATGTGTGTGTGTGTGTGTGTGTGTATGTGTGTGTGTGTGTGTGAAATAAACAGTGAATTCATCTATAAAGCAGTCTGAATGGCATGGTTCAACTCACTTGTGTGAGACAGCTCATACGCTGGCAGTCCTTCAGTTCTTGAGAGCTGTTGGGGAGTCCTCTGTAGAGCAATTCGGGCTATCCAGCCACAGGCAGCAAACAGTGAGGCAAGTCATCAGCAGTCAGCCAGATGACAGGGTCTGACAGTCCCCAGCTCAAGAGGTGCATATTCCAGTAGCGTGGCGAAGCAGGACTTGAAGGAGCCTCATGGATGAGGTGTCCCGCGGGTAGTGTAGCTTGCATGGAGGCACAGAACAAGCAAGACAACCTGTTGCACGCTGGTCCAAAGATCCAAGAGCAAGAGACAGAAGGCGAGGCTTGCCAAGTCATTTATCTCTTTGCCTTGCAATTAATCTCACATGTGTTCATTGGCAATGCTGGGACAACAAACCTACCTATCTTCATTGGCCATGTTAGCACAAAAAACCTGCCTATCACACAGTAATACTGAAGTAATTTCTGAGGCTGAACTAATAAACAGCATCATGATAAAATGGGGGAGGGGGGGAAACAGAAGGAAATTAAGTGGCCAACAATTTGGCTTTTTGAAAATCAATTTATTGGGGACTCATGCAACTCTTATCACAATCTATCTATCCATCCATTGTGTCAAGCACATTTTTACATTTATTGTCATCATTATTCTCAAAACATTTGCTTTCTACTTGAGCCCTTAGTATCAACTCCTCATTTTTCCCCTCTCTCATGAACCCTTGATAATTTATAACTTATTCTTATTTTATGATGTCTTACACTGTCCAATGTCTCCCTTCGTAAGTGGTCAACAATTTAAAGGAGAAAAAAATTGAAGTTGTCAATGTGCCTTCCACTCGAAATCACAATCAATGTCTGTGTCAAGAAGGGTCAAGAAATCAAAGAGAAAAGAAGGAAGGAAGAAAGATGAAAAAAATAAAGAAAAAGAAATCCATGAGTTATATTGGGAAAATATGTTGTGAAAGACCTTTTGAAAATATTAAAAAGCGAAGATGACTAAGGTATGTATGAAGTAAGCTGTGGTCTTTTCATTTGTCTTGTGTACACATATGTGGTAGTTACATAATCTGTTGTCAGTTTGAGATTACAAGGGAAGGGATGGAGCCTGGCCTATCAACCAGGATATAGCCAATGAGGTCTCTGTATGGGCATGGCCTTCTCCTAAGGATTCTGGGAACTCCTGTATTTCCTCCTTGAAGGCAAGAGGCACACTCTCTTTTCACTCCCTGTGAGACATCCCTGTGAAGAAGACACATGGAGAGAAACTGATGGAGCCAGACTTCTGGAGCTGGAGAAGTCATGGAGATCCTTACCAGCACTGAGATGTTGGGCTGAGCCCTGGAGGCGTAGTGGTTGTGTGCAGGACTGCGGCCCACTGGGACGGAGGTTCAATTCCAGCAGTGGGGCTGGGCCTCCTACTCCCACCACCAGAGAGCAGTGATGCCCCCCCAAAAAAACAAAACCAAACAAAAAAACTGAGATGTTTACGCCGCCACTGGATCCACAAGACTTCCCACCTGTGATCTTCCTGCAGCCAGCATCATTGAATGTGCTGGGTGAATCTGAAGAGGACTTTATAAAGTGGTATTGGACATATGGGCCAATATTGGACTTAGGGACTTGATCTGGACCGGGCTGGGATGTTTTCTCAATATTTAGTTGCTCTTGTATATAAACTTCTTTCTTACACACATCTGAGTGGGAATCTGTTTCTCTAGTCTACGCAGACTAGCAGTGTGCGAAATCTGGCGAGGAACAATGGAGGTCAAAAGAATAATCGATACATTTGAATGACATTGACATTGGCAAAGAATCCGATCTTATACCTTGGACCTGCTGAGCAGTCTTAGAAGAAATACGGTCTTAGATTCATCTTAGAAGAACTACAGCCAGAACACTCCTCCAAAGTGAGCAAATACTTTAATTTGCTAATTTTGGAGTCATAGAAAAAGACCACGGGGGGGGGGGGGGGGGGGGGGGGGGGGGGGGGGGGGGGGGGGGGGGGAAAGCAGAGCACCAGCACAAAGGAAGAAAAGCCTGAGGGAGATGGACTGGCATGTAGCTAAAGCAGTGGGCTCAGGCGCAGTAGCAATTGTGAGGATGGTGCGACCCTGCAACAGTGTCCTCTGCTGTTCGAAGGTCACCAGGAGTTGGCCCCAGCTGGATGGCAGCTAACCACAGCCGCCATTTGTAAGCCATCAGCTCGGCCTTCCAGAGAGCTGGTTTCCTCTGCATCTTCTCTTCTCTTTGGATTGTCCTTTTGGTCAGTGATTGCGCCTGACCTCATCACGTAGTGGCCCGGTAGCCTCCCAGTGAGCAGCTAACTTCCTTTCCTTTTTTAATTTGAATGTACACAGTAATTTATTTGAACTATCATTTTGTTGGTAAAACTCCAAGCTGGATTATTATTATTTAAGAAGGGGAAGTGGCTCAAAATCTAGTAAGGAAACAATGATTTTTTCCTCTTTTTTTTTTTTTTTTGTGGCATCACTGCCCTGGTGGGAGTAGGAGGTTCAGCCTTGCTCCTGGAGAGCTGCTGCTGGATTTGAACCACCAACCCTGTGGGCTGCAGTCGTGCACACAACTACTACACCTCCTTTTTTTAAAAAAAAAATTTATAGGGGTCACACAACTCATCACCATCAATACATATGCATCCATTGTATGCAGACCCCATTTGCACATCTGTTGCCATCATCCTCGAAACACCTTTCCTCTACCTAGGCCCTTGGTATCCGCTGCTCGTATTTCCCCTCCCTCCCCTCCTCCTCTCCCTCAAGCAGCTAACTTTCTTGTGGGCAGGCTCTCTGGCATCTGGCTGTGGAGCTCCAGCTTCCGCCTGCTGTCCCCCCTGCTTCTCCCTCTGTGTCGAGTCCTTTAGGCCTAGCACACGGGAAGGAATGATGTGGAAACAACAGTGACCACACCGAGGCACCCACCTGTCCCATGGCAGGCACTGTGCCGTTGGACCATGTGGGCCCTGGTTCCTACCCCTTGACCTCCTGTCTCAGCCAGGCCGAGTGTCCCCCAAGTATGCCTAGCAGCAGAAGGGACAACCCACGAGAAGTCCAAGAAACATGGATGGGAAGAAAGAATCCAGATTCGCAGAAGATTGTCCCCAGGATTTAGCAGCGCAGAAGTCAGTGACTTTCCTTGTGTGTTCCCGCTTAATGAAGTCTTCTCCTGGTGTGCCCTTCACGAGCTCTGTCCTCATCTTGGTTATTCTCCCACCCTCATTCAGCCAGTTTTTATGGAAAGAACTTTCTATGTGGTTAAAGCTGAGCCAAAAGCTGGGGCCGGGGGGTGGTCAGCACAGCGTCGCGCAGCACTGCAGACAGAGAGGTGCCCATTAGTTGTCTCTGCCATTCTTACCCTTGTCCCGTCCCTGCAGTCCTTGCCATCTCTCGGGTCGCTGGCCATGCCGTGCTTCCTACTTCTCCAGATCTTTGTTGTTCCCAGGCCTAGAATACTTCCCCTGCTCTCCCTTCTTAAGCAACTCAAATGCTATTCCGGGAAGTTTCTCCAGCATTCTGAGCCCGTCCTGATCATTTTATTACATATATGCATAGGACTAGAACTTTTCCTTCAGAGCCAATAGCTCAGTTTTGACCCAATGTGTGTGATTCTTTGCTGACCGTTTACCTCTCCCACTTGGCTCTCACTCTGCAAGGGGCTGACACGACACGGGCCTGGGATGCTTGTGTAACCCCAGTGCACCCCTTCCTTATCCCTGTAGGGTAGGGTTCTCGAGAGAACTGTTAGCCCCGGATGGAAGCTTAGACAATGTGTGTGTGGTAGGCATCGCGGTAGATGGCAATGGAAGACCCCACTGGATCCCTGGCTTCTCTCCCTGTTCTGACACCAACCGTTCCTCCCCTGAGACTCCCCGTTGATCCTGGGTTCTGTCATTTCTTGCCGTTGCTACACAGAACTCCCAGATCATATTCACAATGAAGGGGCTCTGGGAGGGAAGTTAAGAGGTTTCCCCAAGACAGGATCAGTAAGGATACAGTCTTTGGTCTCCACATCCAGCAGCCAGTTAATTTTCCCTGTGGAGAAATCCGCCTCTCAGCCATACGATAGCCAAGAGGTTCCTAGTCTCTCAGTGTCATGTGCTCTCTTGGCCTTTGCCGCCAAGTGCTAGAAGCCAGCCTGTTTGTCACTCTGTCCTACAGTTTCATAGTCTTGTACCGTGACAGTCTGTGATGTGTCTGGTCTCAGCGGCCTCCACCGCTTCAGACAGACCTTGATCAGGCTCTTGCAGAGTCCCTGGGGTTCATCTCTTCTCTATAAATTGCCGCTTTACAGATGGCTCATCACAGATGGCTCAAGCCCACTTAGAGCCAAGGGGGTAGAAACAAAAACTGGACCAATCCCCTCTTAGAGTTACCCATACCCTATTTGCATAGCCCTACCCAATCATTTAAAGGGAGTTACAGGAACTTGGGTGGAAGAGCCATGTTAAGAAATGGGGCTGAGGGCTGAGCCCCGGTGACATAGTGGTTGTGCGCGGGGCTGCAGCCCACTGGGACGGAGGTTCAATTCCAGCAGTGGGGCTGGGCCTCTACTCCCACCACTGGAGAGAAGTGATGCCAAAAAAAAAAAAAAAAAAAAAAGAAGAAATGGGGCTGAGCCCTGGTGGCATAGTGGTTGAGTGTGGGACTGCGGCCCACAGGGTTGGCGGTTCAAATCCAGCAGCAGCTCTCCAGGAACAAGGCTGGGCCTCCTGCTCCCACCAGGGTGGTGATGTCCAACAACAACAACAACAACAAAAAGACCTTCCTGGTGAGAGTGGTGATACCAGGAAGATGGAGGGAGGGTAGAGTAGAAAGGGAGAACCAATTGCAGGATCTACACAGAACCTCCTCTCTGGGGTACAGACAACAGGGAAGTGAATGAAGGGACACATTGAACAGTGTACGATATGAAAAAAATAATGATAATTTGTAAATTATCAAGGGTTAATGAGGGAGAGGAAGTGGGAAGGGAGGAGAAATATGAGGAGCCGATACCAAGGGCTTAAGTAGAAGGAGGATGTTTCGAGAATGATGATGGCAACAAATGTGGTTTGCATACAATAGATGTATATATTGATTGTGATAAGAATTTTATGAGCCCCAATAAAATGATTTTAAAAATATAAAGAAATGCCATTCCACTCAGATGTGAGTTAGTCTGTTATTGACATATCTTCTCTAGACTTATGAAACTTCAGTGTGATATACATGAGAAGAGACAGATGTGTGGAGCATCAGAGTGTCGGAGATGACAGGGCACTTCTTGTCTTCCCAAACAGAAAGGACACATGTCACTGCAGATAACTCCTGCCACTTCATTCTTGATGTAAGCCTTAGCTACCCCCTCTTCATTTCACTGCTTACTCTCTAAACCCCGTTACCTCTGGCTCCCATTCTCTATGGTTTTTTTCTGAAGAATAGCCAGGGGGTGTGTTTTCAGTTTCCCTTTCCATCTAAACTCAACCAGAGAGAGGGAGTTTGGTAATCAGGAGCCTTTCCGATCCTCAGCTCTTGTGCCTGCTGGGACTGTGAGGATACTATTCTGTAAGAATGCCCCAGTTCACTAAAGACTTGTGCCAGCCTTAGCATGATCCTTTATTTTAGTTGGATTGAATTTGCTCCCAAATGATGTTGGGCAAAAGACACCTCTGAGTCCCCACTTTCCTGGGATGGCCTGCTGAGCGGCTTTTGGAATTACGACTTAGAATCTGTGTGGCTGCCGGGGAACAGTGTGAGAATGTAGAGTAAGGAAGTGTCCTGGGTGGTCCCAAACGGGGCAGGATGATCCAACTAAGTCTTGACCAATCTGCTGCAAAAGACCCCCTTAAAGTGCTGAACATAAAAACCAAGATGTCACTTAGAGGGCTAAAATGTGCCTGACTCAAGCCATGGTATTTTCTATCACCTCGTATGCCTCTGAAAGCTGGGAAATGAAGACTGGAGAACCACTGCATTTGAGTTTTTGTTTTGTTGTTGGTGAAGAATTTGCTATCCAAAAAATGAACAGATCTCGCTTAGAAGGCCAAGCAGAACGCTCTTTTGAAGTGGATGTGGCAAGAATTTGTCTCTCTCGGGAGGGACCAGTCCCTAGAGATGGATAGATACCACACTGGTACAGTATGGAGGATCGGGGCAAACGTCAGAGCCTCACTGAGCTGGATGGGTACAGGGGTTGCAGCAAGGGCGATGGTTGGCATGGATGGCACAGGGCCAGTGTTTCATTTTTTGTATATAGGTTCTGATCTTTACATACATCTGAGCTGATTTCATGGTACCAGACACCAACAATAGCTGCTCTCTTTTATTTCAAGATGAGATAAGAAAGATCAAGATACTCAAAAATGATCAAACGTGTTCAGTCAGAAATCAGAGACTATGATGCAGGACTTGGAACCAGTGTGAACAGGTGCAGTCATGGACAATAAAGAAACCAGAACATAGTTTTTAAAAATTGGGGTCATCTGAAATAATAACCAAAATGAGAAAAATGATCACTTGAAGACCTGGCATGCGAGACTCAGAAGAAGCACCGTGAGGTCTTCAGGACTCTGATGGGTGAGATACAAGTATTGGCAAGCAGCAGTCTAAGCAGTGCAGTTATCCACTATCTTAGTTTCAGACTCTGCTAGAGATTAGATTGCCATGCAATGCGTACACAGCCATCCTTTTCTAAGAGGAAGATCACGTTTCTAGCAGGGCTCATCCCCGTAATTTTTCCCATTCCAATCAGCCTTTGGGTTCCCCCAAATTTTGAAAATTCTTCTCTGTTCTAGTTTCACTTGCTTGGCCATGGACTGGATCTGGAAGAACTGGTTTGAGGTTCTGCTCAAAGTGTTACAAAGGTTAGGAAGTGAAGCTGCAGCGTCCCTTAGCTGAATAGTGTACTGTCACTAGTCCCAGTCTCCACCACTCTTTATTGTCCTCTGCTGCTTACAAAGGAACAAACCTTTTGGGTGGTCACACATCTGAATGTCTGTTTTGGTTGGTAGATGTTTGGGGCTAGGAACCATGGCGAACAGATAAGCTTGTATAACATCTAAGAAGACATCTGTCTCTCAACAAAGTTATTGCCACATGACATTGTCACCAGATAGCTGCTTTGTTTCCTTTTGTTTTTCTTTTTTCCTCATCACTGCCCTGGTGGGAGTAGGAAGCCCAGCCTTGCTCCTGGAGAGCTGCTGCATTTGAACCACCAACCCTGTGGGCTGCAGGCCTGCACACAACCACTGCATCCCCAGAGCTCAGCCGTCTTTAGTTTTTCAAAGCACAGACAGATACCTGGTTTTGTAAAATCTAATTGTAAATATAAAATACCGCAAATCCGTGTTTTCAAAAAGATCTGTGTGAGTAAAGCAGAACATGGCTATGGGTTCTGTATTGGTAGAATTGTCTGCTAGGAGTCCCCAGAGTGCAGAGTAGGTCTTCAGGAAGGTTCCATTTCATTAGGTGGTAGAACATGAAAGAATGGTGGGAGTAAGTATGAGAAGGATTTCCGTCCAAAGAGCTGTAGGGAAGCTGCATGGGATGGTGAAAGGAGATGGACAGTGGCCCGGACGGTTTAGGTCCCCTTGTCCTTTGCACAATGTGAATGGTCAGATGATTCCACCTCATTGAACTTCAGTTTTCCAATGCATAAAATGAGAATTAGGGTGTTCATGGCATCAAACATCAGCGTTCTCCATACTCCTTGCTCTCTGCGGTCATCAGAAGTGACTCAAGAAGGCCTCAAATTCCATGTGCTTAAAGCAAACAACATGACACTCCACCCCACCCCGCCACCTCCCCTGCCTGCCTTTAGCTGCTATGTAAAATCCCACCGTGTCATGACTCAGTATAATATTTAGAATCTGTGTCAACTGGGCTTGGTCAGGATTCACAGTGGTTTGGCAGTTCAGGCCTAGGGATCCCATCGCTTCTGGTGTGACCAATCATCTTCACAATGGGGTCTGCTGTGCGCAGCTCATCAGTCGTAAGAAGGTTCTGGTGGAATGCAAATCCCTCACCCAGGCCACAGACCTGATGCCATTGAAAGGAAATTGTCTTAGCGGGTGTGGTCTCCTACTTCCTATTTAAGGATTCTGGAAAAACTTCCTAGCTTTATGCTGGGTCTAGACCCTGTATCTGGTGCTTCAACTTCTGGTTGTTGACACTTGAGCCAAGGGCCGGCTCCCTTGCCTGCCAAATGTACGAATGATCATTGGTTTGCCATCTAACCTGCCAGCTTCGGATTCATTCATCCATCTCTCCAGTCGTAAGCCTGCCCTTCTGACTTTGATTTTTGCTTTTGTCATTTTCTTGATATAAATGTCTCACTGTATGTAGGAATAAGAACTAGAGTAATAAATTCACACACACACACGCACGCACGCACCTGCCCTTTACTTTGTCTTTTACTCCTGTCTCTGTCCTTCTGTCTGTCTCTCCCCCTCCTTCCATAATTCCTGTATTTCTTGAATTTATTTCCTCTTTATTTCCCCTACTACTGCCATGCTCTCCTCGATATACTCGTTACCTTTAACCTGATTTGTTATTTGTTCCCATCCCACCAACCCTTGGTGTTATTCGCTGCTCTCAAATTGCCCTGGACTCATAGCAGCACCATCTAACAGAGTGAAAATCCATCTCCCTGATCCACGGTCGATCAGACTGTGTGGAGGTAGTGCTCCAAGCCTTTCCTCAGAGTCGGCTAATCGGGAAGCTACAGGGAAACCCGCTGAGCGTCAGCAACACTCACGCCCCCACTGGCCAACGGGGATGGCTGCATACACGGTGCCTTGACAGCCCTTTTTCCTACCAAATCCCAGCCTGTTTCTAGACCTGCCTTCCTGAGGTACAACTCTGCCTGTGGCAATGTTTGGACCCGCCAAACCTGGGATTACCTACCTGAGTTCCCTCAACCGAACCTCTTAGCACCTTTTCACCCAGGGCTCTTCTGTTCCTCGAAATTGTCATTGTCCTTTTATAATTGTTGCTCCTTAGATGTGGCATATTGCCTCTCCCCCTCTACCACCCCGCCCCTGCCATTTCTTCCCTGGGTGTGGCCTTATCAATTTCTGCCTTACAGAACTTTCTATGACCTCTTCTTTGTTCCTGTCACACTCCCCCTGCAGCCGTATCCCATCACACTGAGGTACTTGTGTGTGAAGTATCTGATCCGCCTTTCCTGGCCAACTGGAGCGCTGAGAGGACCACCTGCTTCCCGGCTTCCATCCTGCATATCTCACGTGGTTACTGAGCCAGTGCAAACTATTTCTCCATGTCTCTTTAGACTAGGGGCTATCAAAAAAAATTAGATGCTCATTAAGAATTCATTTTATCAGGGGCTCAGACAACTCTTATCACAATCCATCCATCCATCCATCCGTCCATCCATTGTGTCAAGCACATTTGTATATATGTTGCTGTCATCATTTTCAACTTTTTTTCTACTTGAGCCCTTGGTATCAGCTTCTCATCCTCCCCCCCCTTGAACTCTTAATAATTTTATAAATTATTATTATCTTTTTCATGTCTTTTTTTGATTCGAGGGAGATAGTGCATTTGGAGTTCACTCCACCAGGTCAATTACACTTTCTATTTAGAAGTTCTGAAAAGATTGCTAATGGTGTGTGTCAAAATAGGCCTGATTTGTGGCAGGTGGTGTTTTGCCATCACACCAACATACCTGCTCACGCAGCCATCTCAGTGAGCCAGTTTTTTTTTTTTTGGGGGGGGGGGGGGAATATCACTGTCCTCTGGTGGTCGTAGGTGCTACCTAGTGCTGCTCCTGAGAGCCACTGCTGGATTTGAACTGCCAAGCCTGTAGGCCGCAGTCATGCACTCAACCACTTACGCCACCGGGACTCAGCCCAGTGAGCCAGTTTTTGTTGTTTTGGCAAACAACATTGTGCCTCTCTTGTCCCACGCACATTACACACCTGACCTCACTCTGCATGACATCATTTTGTTTCTGTGAACGAAGAGGGACATGAAAGGGCGGCGATTTGGCAATGTAGAAGAGGTAAAGAAAAAAGTGAGGGAAGTCCTGCCAGCCATCCAAACAGAGGAGTTTGAAAAATGTTTCCAAGAATGGAATCACGGATTTGACAAATGTATTAAGTGCAATGGAGAGTACTGTGAAGGTGACAGGTTTGTTTTGTTAAAAAAGAAAGCACATAGCTTTAGAGGAAGAAACAACAAACCTGGTTTGTTTGGGGTTCCTCCTCATACATGTAAGCCTTGGACTACTAACTGCAACATCAGTGATTCAAACCCAGAAGTCACTCAAAGGAAGAATGATGAAGCTATCTCTTCCTATAAAGACAGACTGTCCTGAAATCCCTCTAGGTTAGTGGTTCCCAATTTTCCTATTGCTGCGACCCTTTCATACAGTTCCTCATGTCATGGTGACCTCCCAACCATAAAATTATTTTCGTTACTTCATAACTGTCATTTTGCTACGGTTATAAATGGGCAGATCCCTGTGAAAGGACCATTTGACTCCCTCCCCACCCCCAAGGGGTTCCGACCCACAGGTTCGGAGAACCACTGCTCTAGGTGGCAACTGTGAGCTGGAATCAACTCAGTGACAAAGTTTTGTGGTTTTTTTCCTTGTTTATTTTTTTTATTATACCCACTGAGACATGGACTTTTTTGCTGTCCCCTGCATATCCCTCAGAGTCCTTCAATGCATGAACGCTGGCCCTGTCTGCGAGGGTTAAATCCTCTATCCGCTTCCGATTGTACCACATTGAGCAGGTGGCACTGTCTCATCTTCATTTCATCGGCTGTGAAATAGGGCTGGTAACAGGACCTACCGAAGAGAACCCTGTCCCACTACACACCTGCTGTGTCACTCTAGGCACTGGAACCTCCCAGAACCTGAGTTTCCCTGTCGGTGTGCCTGGTAATGAGATGAGAATACTGTCTGCATTGTTGTGAGAATGGGTGAAATGAGGACATTCACAGGGCCGATGTCTGGACCAGAGTGCTCCTGCTACATGGTCATTGCTGCCATGATTGTTCTGGTTTGAGTAATAGGTGAAGGTCAATTACAGAGATATGAATCAAGCCTTCTTGTGACCTCTGCTGTGCTATCCTTTATATGACTTAATGGTGGGGCCAGAAAATAGAATGACTAAAATGCAAATACCCCGGTCTGACTCTTCTCCTTTCACCTGACTCAAGAAAGTATTCCTGTGTCTGTTGTTTGCCTCAGAAATGAAGAGTAAGATAGGCTGCCTGGCATGACTTGACTTTCCCATCCAAGGTTACCTTTTCCACTCATTCTCTAGCTTGTCATCTGGTCTATTACCCCCATAGACATTTCCTTCCTCTCTACATTATGATCTTTCCTCCCAGACTGAAAGTTCTGTGAGGTGTTGTTGAGTGTTTTCAAGTGCACTTTTGACTCACAGAGACTCGAGGCAATGGGGCAGAAGTGTCTCATGGTTTTTCTAGGTTGCAATCATCACAGAAGCAGATAGCCTGGTCTGCCCACCTGGGGCAGCTGGGTGGGTTCCAGCCATCAACCTTTTGTCAAGTAGTTGATGCATCACCATGATGCTACAGACTTAGAATGGTTTACCCTGGGAGGGAGGGAATTTGGATGGCGGGTTAAAAAGGAAAAGAGGAAAGAAAAACTTCTAAAGGCCCTTGAATATAATTTAAAAACCTGGGGTCCCCCAGAATTGGGGACTCTTAAGAAATATGGGAGGTCTGCATGATCTTGAAGACAAAATGAGTACACAAGCAAATGTGGTGAAGAAGGCTGATGGTGTAAGGCTATCAAAAGATATAACATCTGGGGTCTTAAAGACTTGAATATAAACAAGTGGCCATCTAGCAGAGAAGCAGCAAGCCCACTGGGGAAAGCACACTAGCCTGTGTAATCACTAGGTGTCATAGGATCAGGTAGCAGGCATCAGAAAATCCAAAATAAACAAATGTAGAGAATGAGGGGAGTTGGATGGAACAGAGACTCAAAACTCATCTGTAGACAATGTGACATCCCTCACAGAAGGGTCACGAGGAAAGGATGAATCAACCAGGGTGCAGTAAAGCACCAAAGAAACACATAGTAATATTTCTTTGGTTCCTTGATGCTCCTTCACCCTGCACTATCATGACACCAGTCCTGCTTTTCATTGAAGGATAGGTTGGAGAATGTAAACAGGTATAGATAAGAGTTCAGGACACATGGAATCTAGGTCAGGTAAGTCCCTTAGGAACAGAAATAGGAATAGTGATACCAAGAGGGTAGGGAGAGGAAGGAGGAAGAAACCGAGGGACAAGGGAGACAGTGGTTGGGTGGGGTAAGGTATGAAAGGAATAATAATTTATCAAGGTGTCACGAGGGTGGGAGGTGAGAAGAGAAGGTAAAAAGAAGAGTTGATACCAAGGGCTCGAATAGAATGTAAATGCTTTGAAAATAATGATGGCAACATTTGTACAAATGCTTGATACAGTTGGTATATAGATTGTTATAAGAGATATCAATGATTTTTTTTAAAGAAAAAGGAAGAAATAAAGAAGAAGGCTCTGTTTGTGTTCAGTGTAGTCTGATTCCATCACTGGTAAATTCTCTCTGTGATTATTCTTAGACAGACCTTTCCTTATGGCATGCCCATCCAAGGAAGTTGCCAACCCTCTCACGTCACTCCCGTTGAGGATGCTTTTCTTCTTGCTCAGTTGATGCCTCCCCTCGCCTGCTGCACCCAGGCCATCTGGATGCCCAGTATCATGAGTGTACCTGATCCAAACCATGGCATTTTCAGTCACCTCATGTGAATGTGAAAAATGGACATTGCATAAGGAAGATGAAAGAAGAATCGATGCATCTGAATTGTGGTGCTGGCAAAGAATACTAAAATGACCATGAACTACCCAAAGAAAGAACAACTCCATCTTGGAAGAAGAACAGCCAGAATGTTCCTTAGTAGTAAGGCTAGCAAGACTTCATGGCATGTACTGTAGACATGTTGCCAGGAAAGTTCAGTCCCTGGAGAAGGACAATGTGCTTGCTGTCGTAGAAGGGCAGTGAAAAAGAGGCACCTCCCCAGTTAGACGGATTGACAGTGGCTGCCTGGATAGGCTCAAATATAGAAACAACTGTAAGGATGGTGCAGGACTGGCCAGCGTTAGACTTTCTCATACAAAGGTCATCGCGAGTCAGCAGTGACTGGACAACACCCCACAGCCACAGCAGCCTTCCTCTGTGGGACTTTCCCAATGTGTCCTATGCTTGATGTTTATTCACATGAAACCCGTGGCTATGGAGTTGATTGCTGGCGCACGAACTTCCAGAAGAGAACTTGGCTTCATATGTTCTCAGTGGCTGCAGTCTTTTGGAAGTCCATTTCCAGGTCTTTCTCCTGCAACATCTTGGGCATACTCAAATGCATAAGCATTTGTACCACCCGGGGGCCCTCCATGTACATATATCGCTTCAGTGACTTCTCCCAGTAACCCCGTGAGGTAAGTCCTGTTATCGTCCCTGCCTTGGTTATGTATCATCCACAAGTGGATGATGGCTTTAGCAACCAGAAAGGTCTTCCGTCGTAGTTTAGGACTTAGGTTCAGAACCCCGACTTTAGGGAAAGGCGTTCTCTATTGGCTCCAGGGAAGGTCCTTATCTTCAACTTGTACTTCTTGGTTCTGTAGAGATCTCCAAGGTGTCTGGGCATCTATCCCACCTCATCTCTCCTTCCAGCTTGTGTGGAATATCTCATATATCTCGAAAGAGATGGACTCAAAACATACCCTACAGGAATCCCTTCTCATCAATGTAGCAAAGACAACCCATTCTTAAGTGGGATGATAACCACAGGCATACCACGCCCATTCAAACCCACTACCATTCCTTGATTCTGACTCAGAATTGAATTGTCTCATCATGTTTCCCAGGCTGTACATCTCTCTTTGACTTTTATTTTTAGTTTTTTATTGTGAATTGAATAAAGGTTCCCAGAGCAAAACAGCTTTCCATTCAATAATTTATACATGTTTTGTTTTATGTCATCGATTGCAGCACCACAATATAATGACCTTTATTCTACGTTCTTCCTGTTCTCATCCCTCAATTAGTCTGAGGAGTACAGCCCTCCCTAGTTTATCAGATAGATCTGTCTATTGTTTGGCTGAAAATTGAGCTTTGGGGGTGAGTTTAGTTCCAGGTCTGAAGGGTAGTGAAGGGCCATAGTCTGTCTCTGGGCTTCTACTAGACTCCAACCAGTCTGCTTGGCCTTCATTATGACATTGACTTTTGCTCCACGTTTCTCTCCCACTTTATCCAGGACCTTCTAATCCCCTTTCAAGCCAGCAGTATTGATATCTGGGCAGCATCTAATTCTGGCCAGGGTGGTGGAGGCTGAGATTTCCATGGCCAATGAGTCCATCGGACCAATTGCTTCTGTATATTTTTGATTTTCATTATTCCTTTGTGCTCCCGATGGGGAGAGACCTAGGCGTACCTCGGGTGACCACTCAGAAGTTCTTAAGACCTCACTTGTTGTCTACCAAAGTCTGATTCAGAACATTGTCTTTATGGAGATTATATTATAGACTTAATTTTTTTATAACCATTTTATTGGGGGTTCATACAATTGTGATCACAATCCATATGCACATCCATTGTGTAAAGCACATTTGTACATTTGTTACCATCATCATTTTCAAAATCTTTTCTTTCTACTTGAGCCCTTGGTATCAGTTCCTCATTTTTAACTCTCTCCCGCCCCCACTCTCATGAACCCATGATAATTTATAAATTGCTATTATTTTTTCATGTCTTACTTTGACCAATGTCTTTACCCACTTTTCTGTTGTTCATTTCCGCTTGGAGGGGGTTATAGGTAGATCATTGGGATCAGTACCCCTTTTTTCTCCCCACCTTCCCCTTCCCCTCTTGGTATAACTACTCTCAATATTGGTCCTGAGAGGTTTATCTGTCCTGGATTCCCTGTGTTTTTAGCTCTTATTTGTACCTATGTACATGCTCTGGTCTGACCAGTTTTGTAAGGTAGAATTGGGGTCATGATGGGGGTGGGGAGGGGAGAAGCATTAGAGAACTAGAGAAAAGTTATAGACTGTTCATTTTTATGGAAGCCACATCTTTCTCTTGTAGAACATCGACTGGTTTCCAACCACCGACCTTGTGATTGGCATCCAAGCACTTTGACCCTACACCCCCAGAGCGTCTGACCAAAGGCATGGGGGTTAGGATTTACAGCCCCCATGTTCAGGGGACACAAGTCAATCCCTCACAACCCCTACTTGATGGAGGAGGAAACTGAGGCTTTCAAGAGGGTAAGTTACTAGCCTAACCTCATTAGATTTATAAATATCAGGACCAAGGTTGGAAGCGTGTCATCTGTTTTAAAAGCTACTGCTTCACTGAGTTGCTGTAAAGCTGCTGAATCCTCAAATCATGGACTTTTGGCTTCGGGTCATGTTGTGGGCAGGGAGGGAGAGGGAGAAGGGGAAGGAAACGCTGCAGATTTATCTTCCTAATTTTCCTTGGCGTAGGCTAATATTAAAACGATTCTGAGCACTCCACTGACAGAAGCCTAAGAGAGAACCCCATTTGATATTAACTATTTGCAATGGAAAATTCGCAAAGTCTTTTTGAATGGAAGATATTTCCGAGCAATTCCCGTGGGACCAATTCAGCCAGTTGTTCCCTTTGGCAGCGTGCTTCCTGTGGCTGCTTCACTGTTCTCAGAAGGGAACATTCCTGACTTTGAAGTCCCGGGGTTATGCCGGGCTAGATGCTCCACTGGGCCTTGGTTTCCCTGGCAATGTGTGAATGAAGGGGAGAGGGTGGCGAATGTCACTTAATTGCTCAAGTTTCTAATTCTGTGATTTATGAAAATCGCCTCAAGTTGGGCGCCTCCCGCCCGGGGAGAGGGGTCTGTGGCACATGCAGAAGTCGTCGTAACTGGTGCTGTGTGAGCATCTGATGCTGTGTGCTTAGCTGCTGCTGCTGTGTGATGCAGGGCACTACACACATGGCGTGCGAGCCCCAACTCGTTTCATCCTTGCAACTGTCTTGTCCTGAAGGTCCCACTACCTCTTTTAGAGACTATGAATCGAGGTGAACTTATAAGCCCCGTTGGTAGATGACAAAGCTAGGACAAGAGACCAGAACTGTTTGACTTAGACATCCCATGTCCTTAAGCCACTTCCAGGAGCCCTGGTGGTGCAGTGTTAACCAAAGTGTCGACAGTTCAAAACCTTCAGCTGATCGATGGGAGACAGGGGGGAGCAGTTGGCTCCTGCAAATGTTAAGGCCTTAGAAACCCGCCAAGCAAGTTCTACTCCATCCTTTACAGTCACCGAGGGCTAGGGGTAAGCCACTCTTCTATGTGCTAGAATGATCTTCAGAACTCAGAAACTTGATGGAAGGGCTGGTGCTCCTTTCCAAGCCCCTTGCCACAGGGGGCCCAGATTCCCCACAAAGAAGTTGTGTAAGACTGGGCTGCTGCATACCTACAGCTACCCCACAGGTGACCTTGATCCGGCGGAGGGAGGTGAGACCTGAGAGGAGCTTCCTCCTTCTGGCTTGGAGGCTCATGCTGTGCATCTTTCTGGACTGTGTGGAGTAGTGCAGTTTCCTCCCACACACGGACCATGCCTTCTGCATATGGGAAGCTCAGCGGGAGGCTGGGTTAACTTGGTCGCACCTGGAATGGTGTGCTCAGGACAGGGACGTGGCTCTCCACCCAGCGAGTCCTTGCTCTCTCTGCCCTGGCCCATTCTAGAGATTTCTCATAAGCGGGATGCTATGCTTCGTGCTCTTCTGTGACTGCCTTGTTCCACTCGGGGAAGTGTCTCCTAGGCTCCTTCTATTGACTACATTTCATAGTCACCGTCCCATAGTTAGCACTCACCGGACTCCACACAGTGCAGCAGTGGGAGTTTGTTTTCTGTCCAGAGCTGAGAACACTGTGTGAAGGGAAGGCACTGACTGCCCTCTCTCGTCCCCGAGCCCTGGGCCACCAGCCGGGTCCTAAGCCATCAAGGTTTTTGAGAGGCCTGTGGGAAGGGGCTTCAGCACATACACAGGAAAAGGGAATGAAATGATCATCGAAGTCTCCCACGAACTGTTGGAAGCCTGTCTCTTCCCGAGAGACTTCATTTTCCGCCATTCCCCTTCGTGATTTCCGTGGGCCTGGTCTGGGTGTAGGTCGGCCTGCCTGCTTAGCGTCTGCTCTCGCTCGATTACTCTCCCCACCCCCTCCCTGCTCTCTCGTTAGCATGGAAATGAATGACTCTTTCATGAGGGGAAGTTGGGGGGGAAGGTGGGAAAATCAAACCAACAATACTTTTCATTAAGCAGGAGCGGGCTTGTGGCAGGGGAGCACTGTCTAAGCAGGCCTGCTGCTGGCGGGGCACGGTGGCTGGGCTCAGGGACCTGGGACCTCTCTCACGGGGAGCTACTCTGAACAGGAGACACCGGGAGGGTCCAGCGTCTGCCCTCCCTCCGAGTGCCTCTGGCCTCGCTCCTTCCTTCTTGCCTTTTCTTCTTATTGACAAACAGCCCGCACTCTGCCTCGGCCGCCCTGCCTCGCCGGTATTGACTTTCAGCTTCCCCAGCCCCGACATCCTGTGGACGCTGCAGTTCAAATAGCAAGAGCATCAAAGAGAGGAGCATGAATGAAAAACTGCTTTATGACATGCCTTCAAAGTGTCTTTTTAGAAGTTCAAAGGATGTGGAGAGGAGGCAGGGGAATCAAAGACGGTGGGGGAGAGTAATGAACTCTCCGAGGAATTATTGGGGTTTTCATTGTATATTTTCTATGACGCCTGCGATGGAAAAAAGTCATCCCCACCCTCAAGGGTTCTGAGGCAATGGGGTCGCAACCCACCTTGCTGGCGGGGAGCTGGCTTGACCCTGCCAGTCTAAGCCTCCTCTTTTGTGTCTGCATTTCCTCTTTGGACCTGGATCGAATATTCTGATCTGGGAAGGCTGCGTCTAGCGATGGAGAGTGAATACTGCTCGTGTGGCTCGATGGAGATGAATAATTTAGGTTGTGCAGAGAGTCCCCATTACCTCTTGCATTTAGAGACAAGGCAGCTATGGGCGGATGTACAGAGCTGCCACAGGTCACAAGATCACAGAGATTTCTGTGTGCACACAGAAGGAGAATGGAGATTCCGCTCACGGAGGAGGATATGCCAGTGGGAACCCCAGGGGTCGTTTCAGGTGGAAATGACTTCTGTCTAATCTACCCAGCGTGTTTCACATTTATCAGCGAGCCTGGCATGTGGAGGATACTTGGATGAAATGCATGACTGAAAGAACCATCGGACAGCTTTGTGTTCCTAAGTGTGGAGCGGATCCTTTCATGGGCATGTTTCCGATTCTTCTGGGCCCAGAACACAAGGACAATCTTGGGGCTGAGGTTGGTAACTCCTGGTTTGACCGGCTCCGAGTCTCAGGCCTTTCCCACCCCCACCACCTCTCTGCGCTCCGCTTGGCTGTGTGTTGGCACTGTTTTCAGGCAGATGCTGCCTTAGAGGTGCCAAGGCAAAGAACTGTTGCATGGTGTCGGCCACAACTTCTGGAGCCAGAAAGTCTTTTGGTGCCAGGCCCCAGTCCATCACCCGCATCACCTTTGAGAAGTTGCTTCATTTTTTGTGTGTCTCACTCTCTGTTGTTTTTTTTTCTCAAATGGGAAGTGATGATATTAACAGAGATAACTCAAACCACGGTTTGACATGGATTCCGACTTACAGCAACCTTAGACAAGAGAGTGCAGCTGCTCCCAGTGGTTTCTGAGACTGTGGATTTTTATGAGAGCAGATAGCTTCAGCTTTCTCCCGAGGAATAGCCGTGTGCTAGAAGCCCTGACTCTGCAGGCCAATAGCCCAATGCCCGACCCACGGTACCACGAGGTTCCGTAGGATACTCTCGTTGCCGTCGAGTCAGTTCTCACTCACAGTGACCCTCTAGGACCAACGAGAAGTGCTCCTGTGCTTGCCCACGACTAAATCTTTCCAGAAAGCCTCTTCTCTCAACTGCAGTGCCGTGGGTTTCCCCCTGGGACCGTCGACGTTTTGGTTAACCCTGAGCGCCTATCCATTGCACCATGAGGGCTTCTCAGAGTGTCCTCAGGACTTTGGACTTCTGAGTCAAACTGGTTTCCAATTGCTGACCTTGTGGTAAGCAGCCCAACGGGTAACCCGCTACGCCACCAAGACTCATCTAAAAACTTTACATATGTGAATTCACGAGTTTTCACAGCGATCTATCAGGTAGGCACTTTTTCTATTGGTTCCAGTCGGCAGAAGAAGAAACTGAAGCCCAGAACAGTGAAATAACCTATCACACAGCCAGCGAATGATGGAACCAGAATTCCAATTCCGGCGGTCCGACTTTGTTCTAGAGTCAGTACTATAGACTCCTGCACTGTGCCGTCCCACAGAACTTGCAGCTCATGATATGGATGATATGGGAGTTTAACGTGTTAATCTATGTAAACATACTCAGGGCAGTTTTTAGCACAGAAGATTTATCTAATGTTATGAAAAGTCTTTAGAAGCGGGTGCAACAGTTGCCAGTAGCACTTTGGCTAATATGCTGTTTTTTCATTATTGTAAAAATGTAGATGACAATGTTTAGTAATTCAACATTTTTCATGTATGAAATTCACATCAGTTACAACAAGCATAATGTACAACCCAAATTAATATCATCTATATGCAGCCCTGCTGGCTATACACTGGGCTGATACTAACCACAAGTTTGACAGTTCAAACCCACCAGTTGCTCCTAGGGAGAAAAGTGAAGCTTTCTATTCCCCTCAGGGGCAGTTTTAACCCTGTCCTGTAGGGCCTCCATGAGTTAGAATCAATTTGATGGCTGAGAGTTATGTTTGTTTGTTTGTTTTCTTTCGCATCACTCCTGGAGAGCTCTTGCTGAATTTGAACCGTCAACCCTGTGGGCTGTAGTACCACACACAACCACTATGCCACCGGGGCTCAGCTGGAGTTATGTTTGTTTTTATTTTCTTGCATTATTATACTTTAAAAAATATCAATGGCTGTATGATTTCTTACAGGAGATTTTTCACGATATTCTATTATTTTGATAATCCCAGCCTGCAAGAGTAATTCTTCTCCCTAACAGTTGCACAAACTTTCAGAACTGAGTCTTCTTGATCCGTCATGGCCACGAGGCGGTACTGTTCTAGCCAAACGGGGTCACATGTCTGTCGTGGAGTAGGGGCTATCATCACTGGTACCACGGGAGCTACATGGACGGAAAAGTAAAGAGGGTTGTTTCTTCAAAGACGGCAGGTACACGTCTTAGGAGCGTAAGAAGTAACATGCAACGCTTCCTGCACCAAGTATCCACATTGACGATAGAGGCTGTCAGGAGTGCTCTGGAGGAAGAGGTATTGCATCTGACAAACCGAGTGAAAACATGGTCTAAGTTCTTTTGCTATTGTTTCTGTTTTGTTTTCATTGCATGTGCATTTAAAAAAAAATTTTTATTGGGGGCCCATACAACTCTCATCACAATCCATACATCCATCCCTTATATGCAAAGCATATTTATACATTTGTTGCCATCATCATTCACATGGTCTAAATTCTGACCCCTACAAGCTCCTCCATCATGGATGAGTGAGGGACAAGGTTGCATGGATTGGGAAAGGTGTGCCATTTTTAAGGCTCAGCTTGGTTGATAACTCAAGATTGCACTTAGAGAGGTCAAGTCAGAAAGTCAGTTGTTAGTTCATCTGAATCTGCTGGAAGGTAAAGAGGGCATAATTATCCAAATGGCATGTGGGCAGTCCGTGAGGCCATCTTGTGAGAAGTGCTGGGCAGGCACCCACAACCACTAATGATGCCCCTGAAGGCCCTGCTACTGCTCAGAGATGGTGCCACCAGACTTGAAGTCACCATTCCCATGGTCCTGGGTGAGTCAGGCAGTGATGAGGGCGGGCTCCCGCCTGATTCACAATCCCACTTCCTCTACTTCCTGGTGGTTCCCCCCCCCCCCCCCCCCCACACACAGCCACCCCACCCAGGTTGGGACAGACCAGTAGGACCAAAATTAGCATCCGAGCAAAATAGACTCTTGACTCAAGGTCTTGGTGATGAATTACAAAGGGGCCCAGAGGCTACCAGGACCAGAGGGATAGGCAACAGTTCATCAACTTTTGCTTCCATCTCTCCCACCTTTTATTTGCTGGGCCAACTGTTGTTAGCATGGGCTCAAGGATCCATCTCCCTTAGAGGTCTAGTGAAAGCAGCTGATGCCTGTCAACCATCTCAAAGTTCAGTTGGAAACGTATGTGATGGACACCATGGTCATCAAAGGAAGTTGATAATTGGAGCGAAGTGCTTTTTCACAGCTGTGTATTAGGCTGTGTGGGTCTAGTGAAGGAAATGTAGAGGAAGGTTGGCAGTTAAAACCCAACAGTTACTTCTTGGGAGAAAGATAGGTCCACGTGCTTCCAGAAAAATTTACAGCCTTGGAAAAACTATAGAGTAGTTCTCCTCTGTCTTCCTACATGGTCATTAGACATTGGACTAGACTTTACAGCTTCGGTTTTTTTCAAGGGAGGGAGGGAGATCTAATTAGATTTGGATGAAGTCCCATGCTGTTATTCCAAGGGCTTCTATCTCTGACCTCACTCGACCTCACTTGATTTCCCGCCCTTGCTTGAAGGAGCCTTGGTGGGGATGTGCTCACAGGTTGAGGTACTAACTGCAAGCTCAGCAGCTCAAAACTACTAGCCAGGGCCTGAGCCCCGGTGGCGTAGTGGTTGTGTGCAGGACTGCGGCCCACTGGGTTGGTGGTTCAAATCCAACAGCAGCTCTCCATGAGCAAGGCTGGGCCTCCTATTCCCACCAGGGGGCAGTGATGCCCTCCCCCCAAAAACTGCCAGCCATTCCACAGGAGAAAGACAGGGATTTCTAGTCCTATAAAGAATTATAGTCTCAGAGACCCACCGGGGCAGTTGTACCCCGTCCTGCCGGGTCACTGTGAGCTGGCATTGACTTGATGGCATTGAATTCTTGAGTTGCATTAATGACCTTGCCAAATAACTCCTAAAAGCTAAGACCGTTAGTTCTTCGTTGAGTCTCCAGAACCATCTCCTCCTACAAATGCGAGGTACTTCATCCTCAGTATTTCCTTCTTTCCCTTTTTGTATTATCAGCCTGTCTTTTCCGATTCACCTTAAAAATAATTACCATAGATCGTGAATAAACTGAGTTTTTCAGCCCATTTTACTGCAGTTTTTGTGGTAAAATTAGGTTCCTCAGCTGATATTCAGGTCGTCTTATACTCAAGTATATATGAGTATATACTTCCCTCAGCTCTCCACTACCTGTTTAGGGAAGAAGCCCTTTCTCTCCACCAAATGTCTGGAACGAGAAGTGGACTTCTTATCCCTACTTCTCGATGTCTATTAGAATCTATTTCCAATTCTTGCCACACTACTGAAGCTTCTATGCTAGGCTCACCCACCACCACTCTGAGGGCACTAGATGCTTTAAATAATTTATCCCATCAGGGAAAACCAAGAAGAATAGAGGAACTGTATGAATAAGCATGTGTTAATGTGTATCTTTTTAATATATGCTTAAAATATAGACTAATGATGTATTTTCATATATGATGTGAAATTAAAAGATAATAGAAATTTTCTACTAGTTTTGAAGCCCCTTCTAGAGTCTGCTATAAATTGAAACCCAGTATGTTTTTTCCGCATGTGTGTCTAACGTCTTTTGTTTAAGACAAGGCCTTTGAGACTCCCTCAGTTGCTTCCTGGGTCATTAATTTCTTCTTTGAGGAGTAGGGGTATCACAGTATACTTATTTGATATTGATGTTTACTCTGCGGTGAAATGTCTGTTGCCATCTTTAGCCTATTTAATTTTATAGGGTCTTCTGCTATTGAGTTGTAAGTGAAAGCAGGTTAAAGAGTTAGCATCTTTTATCATGCATACATTTAAGAAGCATGATCTGGGTGAACACTTCCAGGGCAAATTGGTTTTCTACTCAATAACCCGTACTCATTTTGCTCTGTGACTTTCATTGTAATCTCTACAATGCAGCAGCACCCTTCTCACTACTTCTGGTGTGTCCTGTCTGAGTTTCCTTTCCCAAACCTCCCAGTCTCCTGAGCTTTGTGGTTGTTCAGGGCCGTCTATCAGGTTCAATCCATAGTAACCCTGTGTCCCACACAACGCTGCCAGTTCCTGCACTGTCTTCACAAGTGTCGGTATGTTTGAGACTGATGTTGCAGCCACCGTCAAGCTATCTTCCCGAGAGTGTTCCTTTTGGGCTCCTCTCTACCAAGCATGATGTGCTTCTCCAGGGACTGGTCTCTAATGACAACAGGTCCAGAGGAGGTCAGATGAAGTTTCAGGCTCCTTGCTTCTAAGGAACATTCTGACTGGATTTCCTCCAAGACAGATATATAGTCCAAGATATTTCCAGTGTTCTTCACCGGCATCATAATTCAAATGCAATAATGCTCCAGTCTTTTTACTCATTGTACTATTTTCAAATGCATGTGAGGCAATTGAAAATACAAGAACTTGAGACAGGCACACTGTCTGGGTAAAAAAAAATCATATACACTCATATGTGTATCAGATAGAGTTTTACCTAAAAGGTAATTTTACATTAAGAAAGCACACCAACCCAGTCCAGTCCAAGCCCATAAGTCCTATATGAGCCCATATGACCAATACCAATCTATAAAATCCTCTTCAGGCTCATGAAACACAGGCATTGACACAGAGTGCAGCATGATCACAGGCCAGTGGGTAGAAAATATTTGGATCCAGTAGCCTTGTAAGCATCTCAGCGCTGGCAGGGGTCTCCACATGGCTTCTCCAGTTCCCAGGTGCTATCAGTTTAGCGCCATGTGTCTTGTCAGTAGAGTGTCCCATGGGGAATGAGTCGAGGGAGACAGTGTGCCTTTCACTCCCAGGAGGAAGTCCAGGAGTTCTTAGAATTCTCAAGAGAAGGCCATTCCTACACAAAGGCCTCATTGGCTATGATCCGATCGACAGACTAAGTTCCACCCCTTCGTTCATAATCCTCTAAAATCCCAAATTGATACCCCATATGTAACTACCACACACATCTTCATCTTCAAAGTAATATCATTGCTCTTCAACCCTTTAAGAAGTCTTGTGTAGCCTCTTTGGCCAATACAATAAATCATTTGATTTCTTGGCTGCTGATTTCATGAGGATTAATCGTGGATCCAAGCAAAATGGAACCCTTGACCATGTCATTTTTTCCTCCATTTATTGCAACGTTGTCTATTACTCCAGTTGTGAGGATTTTGATTTTCTTTACAGTGCATTGCAATCCATGATGAGGGCTGCAGTCTTTGATTTTTATCAGCAAGTGCTTCAAGTTCGCCTCCTTTTCAGCAAGTAAGGTTGCATCATCTACATATCACAGCTTGTTAAGGCTTTCACATCTTCTCATGCCATATTCATTTTCATATAGTCCATCTTTTTGGATTGTTTTTTCAGAACACAGATTGAATAAGTATAGTGAAAGACTTCCTCCACCTCCACTCCCCCATCCCATACCTTTCCTTTTGTTGAGTCATGCAGTCTTCCCTTGTTCTATCAGAATGACTGCCTCTTGGTCTATTTGTAGGTTCTGCATGAGCACAATTAAGTGTTCTGCAGTTCTTATTCTTTGAACTGTTACCCATCCATCATTTGTTATGATTCAGCTCCTCAAATACCTTTTCAAAGTAAAGCAGAAGTATTTGTCTAGTGTTCTCTGCTTTTAGCCAAGATTCATCTAACGTCAGCAATGATAGCCCTTACTTCACAGAATCTTCTGAATACAGCTTGGGTTGCTGGCAACTCTTTGTCAATGTACTACTGTCAATTTTTAATTATCTTCAGCAAAATTTTACTTGCATGTGATGATAAAAATATTGTTTGACACGTTCCACACACCGTTGAACCACCTTTCTTTGGAATAGACACGGTATGGATTTCTTCAAGTCTGTTGGTCAAGTAGCCTTTCCCCATATTTCTTGGCATAGACTAGTAAGTATTTCCAGTGCTGCATCAGCTGTTGAAACATTTAATGTGATGTTCTGTCAATTTCTGAGGCCTTATCTTTCACTGATGCCTTTAGTGGAGCTTGGACTTTTTTCCTCAATACAATCAGATTTTAGTCACGATTCCTCTAGAAATAGTTGGAAAACCACCAATCCTTTTGTATGATGACTCTGTGCATATTTCCCATGGTTCGTTTGATGTCTCCTGATCGTTCAGGAATCCTTCAGTATTGCTGATGAGAGTTGTCAAAGACGGAACTAAGGATCTAGATCAGCCTCATTCCTAAGAACTCTGAACCCAGTGGGTGGAGAGGCAGGTGAGGGTCACAGTGCACCGAGAGAAGGCTTTTCCAGAAGAGGCCTGACTCCTAGCATTTGTTGTTGTGAACTGTGTTATACTATTTGATCTTGGTGTCCTCGAGACAGCGGCCCTGAACCCACAGGCCCAGCGACTCATTCTCTGCAGGTTTTGACTACGAATTTTTACCCTCTGTATTATGAGAGCCACGGTGGGATAGTGGTTACAAGTTGTACTGCTAGCTGTAAGGTCAGCAGTTTGAAACCACAAGCCACTCTGTCAAAGACAACGCTTTCTACGCTTGTGAAAATTTACTGTCTCAGAAATCCACAGGGGTGATCTACCCTGCCTCATAGTATTGCTGTGAGTTGACATGAATTCCATGACAGAGAATCTCGAGTTTTCTTTGCTATATTATATTAATTATACATTATATGAGCACATATAAAGATATATGTATGTGTGTGTGTAAATATTCTCTGTCAAACCTACCTATAAATTTATGTGAAGAGTCCCACTTGCCTATAAACACTTTATAGATATTTTTTCTCAGCCTGTAGCTTGCTTTTTTCCTTTTTAACAGTGTGTTTGAAGAGAAAAAATGTTTTTTAATTTTGGTATGGCACAATTTATCAATTGTTTTTTAATTGCATATCCTTTTTATACCTTTTTAAACTTCTCATGTTTTCCTCTAGGTGCTTAATAATTTTTGTTTCTATTTACGTTTACAATAAATTTTGAGTTATTTAACTTTAATATGCGGTGTGAAGGATGGCTTTTGTTTGCAAGTTTTTGTGTGACGTGACATTTCAAAGTTTTAAGTAAATGTCGCGCCTCATTTTCCAAATTTAGCTAAGTACTTCATATCTGTGTCATTTTAAATTGTACTATCTAAAAAAAAAATTTAGTCCCCAATTCAGTCATGATGATGTTAGTGTTACTCAAGTCTCCTATATGTTTATTAATTTTCTAGTCTAGATCAGTGACTGAGATGCCCAATAAAATTGTGTGTTTGTTTTCTTCCCTCCTGTTAGTTCTTTCAGATTTCGTATCACTTATGTTGCTCCGTGTATTTTGTGTGGACACGTTCATCCATTTTCTTCTCAACGATTGTTTTCTATCCTATCCGCTTTAGTGCTTTCGCGTCAGGCAGTGATCTTCATGGTCACGAGTTTGAAACCACCAGCAACTCCGCGGGGAATCCATTGGATCCCAGGCAGTTCTTAAGAGACTGTCAGGCTTGAGGCAGGCCTTTCTCCCTTGTTAAGCTTCAAGTCCCCCCTGGGAAGGGTGGCAGTCAATGCTTTAAGGATTGTCCCCAAATGCTGCGATCACAGAAAGACTACAAGCGAGCGGCTGTAAGGAACATCAGCGTCCGTTCCTTGGTGACCTCCACTCGGCATCATAGACAGACAGCTGCCCCATTTGGGTTCCCAAGGCTGGACATCTTTACGGAGGAGTGGCTAGGAGGTTATGCTGTTGGCCTTGCATTTCACAGCTCAACCTCTAACAGCTCACTAGGCTAGTGATTTCTTAAGATACACTGTACACTAAAACAGTCTTATTCCTCTCGTGAAAGAAGGAAGCCCCATTTCCAGAGGGGGTTGTTGATGTTAGGTGCCCTCAAGTCCATTTCAGCTCATGATCACCCTGCATGACACAGCAGACTTGTCTTGGAGGATTTTATTGGCTGTAATATTTCTGGAAACAGACCAGCAGGTCTTTCTCCTTTGGAGACACGGATT
The DNA here is from genome assembly GCA_004026705.1 of Nesogale talazaci. NCBI lineage: Eukaryota > Metazoa > Chordata > Mammalia > Afrosoricida > Tenrecidae > Nesogale > Nesogale talazaci. Next base: position 20,165 of record PVJH01007430.1, on the reverse strand, counting down.
GAGTTTGAACCCTCTAGCTCCAGGTTCCCAGGGAAACACCTTACCATAGACATCAGGTCTCCTGCTCTGCAGGGCATAGGGTTGGGGGTAGAACACATCTGGGGACAGATACTATTGACAATGAGGACTTTAAGTACAGCTTGCATCTGTCCACAGTTGGATTGAAGTTCTGGTTCTGACATTTGCTGAGACCTGAAGGTAAAAATAATTTTTAACATTTTCTGAGCTCTTAATACATACCTGTCCATGTGCTAGATACTTTTTAGGGGTCTTCAAACTTGTTAAACAGACCATTGGAGGGCCGGGCTATAGTTAAAAAACAAACAAAACAACTATGAACAAATTCACTGCAGGCCAGGGATGAGTCGGCTGCTAAGCAGGACAGGTAGCGGCGGCAAAAACACCTGGTGGGCTGGATAAACGTCCTACAGCTTCTAGGACATAGACCCTTTTATTCATTTTTCACAGGGAAAACAGAGGTCCAAAAATGTTAAGATATTTTGACAGGTGGAAAGGTCAGAGTTTGGACCCAAGTGTGTGTGATTCGAGAAGGATGACCCATGTTCCTGTCTTGCCTAAGCCTCTCTGGATGTCTGTATTGAAAATCCCATGCGCTGGGAAAGCATTCAGTCATGTGTCAGCTGGGGTGGCTGCTACCCTCTTAAAAAGCTCCGTTCTCCCTGGCTTTCTTCTCACCACCCATTTCATACTTTCAGTGTGCTTTAAGGCACTATCAATGAATACCAAGCATTTTATATGGTGCTGGGGACACAGTAAACATTTAAAAGTAGGAGCTGTTATGGCTGATCCAGTTTCTAGACCTTGTAAATATGCTGGAACAAACCTTTGTTATTCTTTGTGTCTGCTCAACATCTGAACCCCATTCCCCTGGGTAGGAATCTCCCTAGTTCCGAGGTAGGACCCCTTGTGCATTCCAGAGCTGGCCAGGGCCAGAGGCTAACTCTCTGTTCAGCCCTAGTACAGGTACCCGGCACAGGCCCCACAAGTCAGAGCCCCATGTCTCAACTGACCAGAAGCAGAAAGTGAAGAGGCAGGACCCACACCGGGTCCGTCCTGGTCCACTCCAAAGAGCAAGAGCAGCGGTTGTGTTCTTCAAGTTGAGAATTGGTCAGGGGTCCCTCCCTGGCCTTCGTTGGGACTGGATTTCTCCTGACTTCTGAGGCTCCAAATACTCCTTGGATCTTCTGGAAATCCTGTGAGCTGCCAGAGAGCCTTCAGTAATCTCCTTCTCTGCTGGCATGAACAGGAGTTGGTTTCTTTTCTCTGCAGCGGAGGGCCGGATGGATGCATATGCCATCTGGATGTTGTGGGCACTTCAAACTTAATGGGTCCCAAACGGAACTCATTACCTTCTCTCACAGATCTAGCACTTAGTGGATTTATGAAATTAGATGCCAAAGGTTGTCATCAAGCCCTTCTCGCCAAACGCCCTCTCAGGGCTGACTGAGGGAAGGCTGGCCCCCTCTGGACTTGCCTCTCCGTTTCCTCAGCTACTGCTGTCACTCAGGCTTCCAGCGTCTCTGACCTTGACCCTAGCACGGCTCAGTTCTGGTGTCTGGCTGCCCTTCTCCCACAGGAGCCAGAGCAGGAAGCCGAGCAGGCCTCCCCTGGCTCATGGGGCCATATTACCCAGAGCAAGGAGGCCAACACGTGATTCCAACGGCAGAAATTCCTGCCTGGGCTGAAGGGAGAGACACCAACAAACGTCGACCAAACCAAACCAAACCAAACAGCCAAGGAGCCGGCAGACAAAACCACACCTGTTTTCTTGATGGCTTTCAAAGAGAAAGCATACAAAATATTCTGCTGCTCCGACATGGCCTGTTGATCTTTCATGGTGCTTGATCTGAGAGAGAGGAAGCAGCCTCGCTATGCAGCGAGGCCAGCACGTCTGGGAAATGGTGGTATTGGTCAACACTCAATCAGAAAAGTCAAACCAGTAGCGGAAATGTGTGTGCCTCTATTGAGAGACATCTGAGGGGCCTTCAAGATTTTTGTGGAGACATTTTCTCTCTTTTTTTCGGGGAGGGGGGACATCATTGCCCTCTGGTGGTCGTGGGGTTACCCAGCGCTGCTCCTGAGAGCTACTGCTGGATTTGAACCGCCAAGCCCGCAGGCCACAGTCCCGCATTCAACCACTTATGCCACTGGGGCTTTGCCCAAGACAGTCTTTCTTAACGTCATGTTCCCCCCCATTGTGTGTATTGCAGTTTCTCACTGCACAAGGAATTGTCTGGTGGAACTGGGGGGCGGGGGCTGCTAAGTGGGAGGCATGCCATCAGACAGGGAGAGTCACAGCAGACTGGAAGCCCCTGCTGGTGTGGAAAAGGGCCCTTCGAGGGGAGTGACAGAAGACCTACTATAGTTGTTGAAGTCTTTTCACCAGGACTTTCTCAATCCCTTCAAGGGCTCCCTTGATCAGGCCAGGTGCACGGATGATCATCCCTCTGCCGAAAGTCAACCAATTAAGAATGTCAATGAGGTCTGCAAAAATCCCTGTCCAGCAGCATCTAGATTGATATTTGGTTGAATAACAGGAGGAAGTGGCTACATGCTGCAGAGGGTTTGTTGCGCTCCCTTCTCATCGCCATGTCTAAAAACCACTGCAGTGAGGCCCTGAAGCTCAGTTTGCATGCCTTTTCCTTGAACTTCTAGCCGTTGGAGTGCTGAGTTCTGTGTGAACAAAGCCACATGGTTCCACACGACTATGTTCATCTCAGTCTGCCTTCCAGTGAACCAAGGATGCCAACAGGACAGTCTGCACAACCCCTCTCCCCAGAGTCCGCCCCCTCCCCTATATATTCACATAATCATCTACTGAGCTCAAGTAATCACAATGGCATAGGGATCTTGTTACAATATAGATTCTGATACTGAGATAGAAAATCAAATTCTTTGCAGAGGGGCTAGTCCAGAAGGAACTGATTCCAAGCTTTGGGCAATCGGAGTCTGTGTCAGAGCCTGATGGGAAATAATTGGCCTTAGCTGTCTGGAGGCAGAAGGGCATACTCTCTGGCTGGTAGCATAACTGTTCCGGTAACCCCTGATGGGGGACTCTTCTTTCAGATGTCCACTCAGCGTACCACCCAGCGTACCTCTGTGCTGTACAGATCCCAGCTGTCCCACTAGGCAGAATGCACAGAAAGCCCTGTATTCCCGGCTCTCAACTACTTCTCCAAGCCAGGATTGGTCTTTCCAAAGGGCTTTGCTTCCATGGATTCACTCGCCCAACCAATCGATGTTCGATCATCTCTTAGGCCAGATACAGTGTATGCTAGAGAGCCAGCCATTCATTAGACAAACAGAAGCTCACGGTTTTCAAAGCGATCACAGGACCAGGTCTGAGAAAAATCCAGCTAAGGAGGATGTTTGTTCCCCAGGAAGACAGGGCCCGTTTTGCCTTGCATACTGCCTTTCTACCTCGGTCATGAAATATGCCCGTGAAATGATTTTAAAATAACGGTGGGGAAAAGAGCAGCCCCAAAGAGTAAAAACTAGATCAAGCTCAAAGTGTATAAAAAGGGAGATTGATTGGCATGGTTTTAACTGTCCAAGTCAGATTTATCATTGCAATCTCTTACCATCTCTCCAGTACTCTGCCTAATAACCAGGCCATTCCTATCCCACAATTATGGTCAGAGGGAAATAAGTCACTAGAGGCCCATTCCGTGTACAGATCCTGTACACTTTGGACTTCCACTGTCATCCACAGACTTCTGCAAACCAGAATTTCACAATTTAAGCTTGGATTCCATTCCCTCCTTCAGGTTTGGATGTTATCATTTACAATCCGTGAATCATAGCTGTTGGTGTGCTTCTTCCATGTGGGCTTGGTTGACATCTCCCTTAGACGGCTGCTTATTTGAAAACAAACCTTTAAGATCCCAGATACCATTCTATCTGAGAGCTGGGCACCATCTGAATTTCTTCACCACACTTTGCTGTCAAATCCATATCTTCCATGTTTCCTTTATGAGGGTGTGTATCGAGCAGGGGCATGTTGTAAGAGCCAGTTGTTCCTGAATTGAAGCTAGGATTAATTGAGAACTTCAAATGCTCAATCTATGTTTTCTATCTGCCTCTGGTTAACCTTTGAGACATCTTTGTTATTTTATGGTAGAGAATCTTATTGATCATCTTCTCAGAGTAGAAGGTCCTCTGTTTATAGTGCCATCAATTTAGCCCATGGTAATGTGTTTAAAACACTACCGAGAAAGGGAGATTAAACAAGTATAGTCTAACTACAAATCGCGATACACAGATTAAGTCCTTATGTGGGGACTCCAGATTTTTCTTGGGGCCCCCTGGCTGGATGTGGGTATGGGAACTTGCAGTCCCTGATACCTTTGCCTGCCTTCAAGACCTCCACACTGGACTGGGCTCCTTGGTTGTTACTCAGGTCCGGGCTCGGCCTCAGTGGGACTCTCTAAAATGTTTGTTGACTGAATGCGCAGCAGTTCTTAGAGAAGAACGACTTCTGGCCCTGGGACTTGAGGGAAGCTGAGGGCCTCACAGTGGCCTCCATCTCGAACATTCCATTTGAATTAGTGGAAATTCAACCACTACTTTGTGAATGGTTCCAGATGTGCAGGCTTGGGGAGAGCAAGATAGCTGGAAAGCCAAGTTTAAAATTAAAAGTTAAATTAAGCTTGGGGTGTTGGGTTGGGGAGGGGGAGCAGTTAATATTATCTAAGAACCAACCCAACAAGAGGAAACAGCAGCCCCCTAAGATGCCTTGGCTTTGTTAAAAATGTGCCTTGTTAAAAAGCTATCTTGATGAATCCAGGGACGAGCTAAACTCATTTGGGATCTACCTCCATGGGCTCAACTCTTGGGTTTTAAAGGCTCAAAAAGACAAAGATGGAAGCACAGTCATCAAGGGGGAAAAGGAGAATTTACTGAGAGCGATTTGAGGGCTGATTAGTCTTCAGAAGGCGATTTCAAAGGGGGAAATCAAGGGCTCACACAGAGATTCTTTCCTGGGTCTCTGAGTCACTGGGGAGGTCTCTGTGGAGTGGTCCCGAGGCCGAGATGAAAGAGTAGGTCCTAGGCTTTTAGGAAGGGTGGAGTGATGACGTTTGAAGAAGCAATAGTGGCAAGAAATGAACTTCTTTCTGGTTTGATAGGACAAGTCAAGTGTGACAATGGCCAAAAATGAGATGGCTACTTGATATGTCAAGACTCTGTGGCAGATAGAGCGGCTGCAAACCGGGGGCTTATGCGAGAATGAGCAAAGGAAGAGGCTTGTGAGACTCAGGCAGGAGGAAATCAGGAGGGCTCATGGCTCAGCATGATGGACATGCAGGTGGCACAATGGGTAAGTAAGTGCCTGGCTGTTAACTGGAACACTGGAGGTGGGGACTTACCCAGCTGCTCTGGAGGAGAAAGATCAAGCAATATGCTTTAAAGATTACAGTCAAGAAAACGCCAAGGCAGAGCTTTATTCTGACCTGTGGGGCCTTTATGACTCCAGGATCAAGGCTCAGGATGAGGAGTTCATCCTGGATGCACACACAGTGTGGACAATCATTGTGTTTCGTCAGGCAGAGGGGAAAGACAATGCCAGAATGGTTATAAGTCTAGACCTTGTGCTCAACCAAGCTTCAGCACATCCTGTCAGTAAGTTCCAGTCTCTTCTGTTCAGTTTCTTCGTTGTAGAGGTGGATAAAATCATGTCTATGTACTAGGTCTATTGAAAGGACTAGATAAGGAAAAGCATGTAAAGTATTCATGGGAAAGGCTTAATAACTAACTGCTAGTCATAATGACTACAGTCAGGTGATGTAAGTTGTGTCTTTATAAGAGAAGAGACATTTTCTCTAGTGTCTCAGGTCAGGAGGAATAGGTGAGTGGAGCAGGCACAGTGGAAATGGATTTGGAGTCCAGTCCAGAAGGGAATATAGGCGAGTGCTGAAGTATGTATTGAGGTAGGAGGGAGTATTGATAACACAGATATGAGAGGGCTGGGTCTACGGCTGTACCACCCTGAATGCGCATGGTCTCATTTGATCACAGAAGCTAGGCAGGGTCAGACCTGGTTAGCTGGTTAGTACTTGGATGGGAGGGCAAGAAAAGGGGAAGGAATGGATTTTGCACTTCTGTAAACCCAACTGCCAACAGCCTGTGAAAAGCACCCACTGTGTGCGGGGTGACCCATCAGATATGTGAATCCATGGAAACTGGCCGCGGGCCCCTTCTGATGGGCATGCCTACTACACACACATCGTGACGGGCAGCAAAGTGAGAGCGGGAAGGTGGCAACTAGAGAGGCAATCCAGCCAGGTCTGATTCTAACCCGGTAAAGGGGAAGTTTTTCTGTAGTAGCATTTGAGTGTTTACTTCTTCTTCTTTTTAAAATTCACCACATTTATTGCGCACTAACGTGAAATCCTTCAGAGGCCATCCCATCCTCTAAGTTCCCTGAGTGACACAACAGCGGCCCAAACGTTTAGGAATTGCTCCTTCCCAGAATCCATGTCTGAATCTGTGATTTGCAATGCAGAGCTATCTCCTTCAACCCCAATGGGTGGTGAGTCATCTCTGGGGCTTGACTCGAGTGCCCAGAAACGTCATTGTACCTGGACGAAGGTCACAAACCCTCTGGGAGAGAAAACTAGGGGAGACTTTGGGAGGACAAAAAAAATCTCTCAGGGTGATTTTCCTTAATAACCAAAGCAAAAAGCCGCTTAAAGAAATTCATTTCAACTGCGGCCCACAGGGTTGATGGTTCAAATCCAGCAACAGCTCTGCAGGAGGAAGACTGGGTTTCCTACTCCCACCAGGGCAGTGATGTGGGAAAAAAAAAAACAAACAGATAGGACAAAGTAATAATAATTTTAAAAAGACAAAAGAAAGAAATTCATTTCATCACAGCTTGGAAATGCGCTTTTGCAGCAGGTCCCCTCAGAGGATCCTGATCCAGGTGGTCTGCAGCTCACACCTTGAGAAATCTTGCTACCTGTCATCCACTTGCCTTCTCCTTCAAGGTGCTCCCGAGTTCAATGGATCGAAATATTACCCAGTGACCCGCCTTCCTTGTGAGGCTGGGAATCATCGGTCTGTGTGGTGAACTATAGTTTTTGATTGAATGATTTCCAGAAGTCCATGGCCTGGCCATTCTTTGCCCTTTATCTGAGTCTAGCTCTGCTAAAACCCATGCAGCCACCCATGCAGCCACCCATCAACAGGTGAGCGCCCAGAGACAGGTGTTCATGGTGCATTGGCTAGGTGAGGCACAAGTCCCACCTCTGAAGCACCACTGCCCCATGGAGAAACACTCACTAGGTTAGGAGAGTGTTTGAGCTGGGGTCAAATCAGGCAGCCCCTTAGATCAGACAGCCCCGAGAACCAGGTAGTCCCAAGGCACCCCTTTACACCAGCCTCACAAGAAAGAGATGAACAACCTGGTGAACTTTGTAAACCCTTCCTCTGGCATTTCACAGAGCTTATCTCTCAGGGCCGAGTGTATACAGCCTCTTCCCTCAGTGTTCCAGGAAGTGGATCTGTGTTCTCACAAACCATATCCTGACTCAGACTCTTCAACTGCAACATCAAAAAGCCTCATCCCCTTATTGGTACATATGTCCTTGGCTCAAGCTGGCTCACTGCCAGGTGCGGCTTCCCTGGCCTAACTCTAGGGTCTCGGGACCGCCCCAGAGCTTAAAATACTCCTGTCTCTGTCTCTCTCTCTCCTGTCTCTTCTCTTCCCCAAAGTCCTTCACTACCTCCAGTGAAGCATATCCTTGCTTTTTCATCTCTAACCGAGCTCTGTGGCTCCGTCTCAACCTCTCAGAGAGGAAACAAACAACCTCTCTCCTTTAGTCTCTTAGAGAGCAGTGCCTAGAGCAGTGGTTCTCACCCTTCCTAATCCCATGACCCTGTAACACAGTTCCTTATGCAGTGGTGACCCTCCCCAAGCCATAAAATTATTTTCGTTGCTACTTCATAACTGTCATTTTGCTACCGTTAGGAATCAGGTGACCTCTGTGAAAGGGTCGTTTGACCCCCAAAGGGGTTGCAACCCACAGGTAGAGAACCGCTGGACTAAAAGTAAGGGTGCAAGGTGCTAAGACTATTTTGTCTGGGAGGTGGATCATGACAAGGGCGGAAGGGATGTGGGGAGTTAAACACAGAAAGATGCAATTGGCTGCACTGAGTTTTGTGTGTTGGCTTTAACTGAAGAAATGTATCAGGTCAAGTAGCAGGGTGGGGTGGGGCTACTGCAGAAATTTGCTGGGAGGAAGCAAATCTTGATATCCTCAGAGAGATAAAGAAGTCTCTAGCTCTCCTGGTGCCCTGCCCTGCCTTGCCTTTGGCATGCCCTTGATAAAGTGCGTCCCTACCATGCTGTGTCATCTGTCTCCTTGGTGGCCTTTCAGGAAGCCAGACCTCAAATCCCTGGAAGCAGAGGGACAAGGTGGGGGCCCTGACCTAGAGAGAAGGAAGGAAGGAAGTGGTTGTGAGAGGGTGCATAGAAAGTTAATTAAGAATAGATTAGAAATTCAGCGGGGCAAGGAAGATTTCCAGATCCCACACTGAATTACAGTTTTGCAGAAGGATGTGAAAAAGGAGTGTTGCTAGTGATATGAAGTCGAGAGTTATGTAACCAGTGGGAATCAGATGGGAAAACTTAGAGTGTGCGTCTGCAGTACATACGGAAGATTAGTGGTTAATCGATGCACGGCCAACAGAAAGGTGGACGGTTCAAATCCACGCCACTACTCACTGGGGGAAAAGTGAGGGAGCGTGTGCCCATGGAGATGTACAATCTTGGACGTCCTACAGAGTTACCCTACTCCGATGTGTGGGATCACTGTGCATCAGAAATGATTCAATGACAGTGAGTTCGCTAGTAGTCCTGGTGGAGCAGTGGCTCAAACACCCAGCCTGCTGACCAAAAGGATGACGATTTGAATCCACCAGCCGCTCCCCAGGAGAGACAGGAGGCAGCCACCTTCTGTAAAGATTGACAGTCTCAGAGAGGCTGAAGGACAGCTCTGCCCTGTTCTCTGACTTGGAATGAGTTGGTATCACTTGGTGCGAGCGACTTTGGGTTGGTACCTAGGGTAGAGCAGGTAGGGCACAGCTCTGGGTGCCACTGCATGAGGGCAGGGAGGGTGCCAGTGGACAGTTTCTATTCACGATCACAGTTCCATCGCCAGCTGTGAGCGAGCACTCAGCTATTTGAAAGCAAGGGCTTTAGGTGCTATTTTCTGTCTGTATGTCACTGAGTCTTTAAACTTTCCTGTCTTTGTATTTCTTGCCACAGATTAGCTTCCAGTAAAAGAATACTGATTATCAAATGATAAGTATGAGCAGTTGCAGGCTTTTGCAAAAGGCAGCCTGTGTAGCATCAGGATCGTTCTTGTTTATTTTACATACGGAATTAACTTTCCACCTTCCCAGCCCAAAGTTCCAAGGAAAGTTTTTGCTTGGATGGGAGAGCAAATAAGTTTGTAAATCTCATGCTTAATCCCTCTGCCTTTTCTCTGAAGACCTGTAAGTCCAAAGACACTCTAAAAAGAATATAAAAATAATAATTGTAATTCTTAAGGGCTGCCAACTGCAAACTGGGTCCCAGAGAGTAATAACCTTGTTTAATGTTTACATGAAGCTTTCCATCTGTGACTTACCAGAACTTGGCTGACATTATATGCTGGCAACTAGCATGCATCTGTCATAGAAATAAAGGGAATGTAGTCGCAGGAAGTTTAAATAACTGATCATGTCATATAAGAAATCAGCTACAAATAGGTGATTAGCCTTATCTTCTGCTGTCATCTTGAATCATTTACCAGTATTTTAGGTGGCTGTGAGGTCTGATTCTAGGAAGCAATGTCCCTTGACAGGCATAAAGATGTTGATAACACAGTTGTGAGTTGATTTTAAAAGTGTGCGCACCATGTTTCTCCGAAACTACACCTACCCATAAAATATGCCCTAGCAGGAGTTCTAAGCATTTGCGTAATATAAACCCTATCCCGAAAATAAGACCTAGTGATGGGGGTGGCTACGCCGCGTGTCTGCACGGCCCATGCATTTCATCGAGGAGCGGTGACAAAGACTGGCAGCCCTTCTCATCTGCCCCATCGCGACCTATCTACAGACTCTTGATATTGCAATAAATAAGCCATTCAAAGACCACTTGTGCATGGAAATTAGCTACTACATTGAAAATAGAATGACCAGAAATCCGCATGGGAACTTGGTGAAGCCTAGCCTGCAAGAGATCGTGATGTGGGTGAAGAGTTCATGGGATAAAATCACTGACCGTGTTGTGACCCACACACTCCGAGCAGGTGACACGGATAAGGGCGGCTCATTCAATGAGCGCTCTGTTGCTCGACATGAGAGATCGGGCCCGTGGTTCTAAAGGAAATAGAGTCGCAAGAAACTCAGGATGAAATTCGGGGTTTGGAGAGTTATAACAATGTTCCAGAAGACGATTTAACTATATTTGACTAACTATAGCTCGTTGCACTATACTTAAAAAGAATAACACATCCCTTGGAAGTAAGCCCTAGAATGCCTTATTAAGGAAAAATAAATATAAGACCCTGTCCTGTTTTCGGAGAAACGTGGTATGTAGAAGAGATGAACAACTTGCCAATAAAATGTTTTTTTTTTTTTTTTTAAAGTATGCCTATGTGCTGGGGGCAAGAATGGCAGTGTTTTTGTTTGCTTTTTAAATAAAACACCTGATCATTTTCTCTCTTTTAAAAATCTACTTTATATTTTGTTGAGAATTTATACAGAAGAACATAGGCCAAAAATATTTGCTACAAAGTCATAGAAACATTTATTAAATGAAGCATCCACCTGTGATGCTGTTGCTTCCCTACCTATCCTCAACCTAGGTCTATACACTCCTGAGGGTGGTGTTTCTGCCACTCTAATCCCCACTGCTTCAGGAGCACTGGGGGGCCTAAGGGTTGGGCTACTAACTGGAAGTTCAGCAATTCAAAACCACTGGTTGAACTGGGACAAAAACAGGGTTTTCTACTCCCTTGCACAGTTGTAGCCTCAAAAATTCAAAGAGAGTAGTTATACCTTGTCCTAGAGGGTTGCTGTGTTCAGCTTGCTTTTCTGTTATTCTCCCCCCTCCCAATTCTGTACACTTTGATCTATGAGGGTGTACTCTCCCCCCAAAAACCCCGATTTTTTTTAAAAGCTTTGTATTTAAGTTTTTTTCTTTTTAACAAAACAAGTTTATCACCTTCAATGTACTCTCCATTACACTTAATACATTTGTCAAATCTGCGATTCCTTTCTTGGAAACATGTTTCAAGCTCCTCTGTTTGGATGGCTGACAGCATCTTCCTTACTTGTTTTCTTTGCCGCTTCTGCTTAGTCATCAAATCGCTGTCCTTTCATGGCCCTCTTCATTCGTGGAAACAAAAAGAAGTCACAGGGAGCAAGGTCAGGTGGGTACAGTGCATGGGACAAGAGAGGCATGCTGCTTTTTGCCAAAAACAGACAGATGCACTGAGATGGCAAAACCAGTCCCCTGTCTATCACAGATCAGGACTTTTTTTGTCACGCACTGTTACACAATCTTTTCAGAACCTCTAAATAGAAAGCTTGATTAACTGTCTGACCTGGTAGAAGGAACTCCAAATGCACTGAGTCGACATTTTCATCCATTCAGAATGTTGACGAAAGTCTAGAACGAGGTTTGTCATCAATCAACATTTCATCTGGACTGGGATGTATTCTTTTTTTTTTTTTTTTTCATTTTTAAAAACCTTATATTGTGAATTGGATAAATGTTTACAGAGATAAGTACCCCTCATTGTTTGTTTTGGGTCTTCTGATGCCTGTTACCTAATTCCATTGACACCTCATGATCACATAGGCTGGTGTGCTTCCTCTATGTGGGTTTGTTTCCTCTGTGCTAGATGGCCACTTGTTTATCTTCAAGGCTTTAAGACCCTAGGTGCTTCATCTTTTGATAGCCAGGCACCATCAGCTTTCTTCATCACATTTGCTTGTGTACCCATTTTGTCATCAGGAGCGAGCATACCTCCCATACTTCTTAGTGTCCCTAGGCTTTTAAAGTATATTCAAGGGCCTTTCGAAGCTTTCCTTTCTCTTTTTCTTTTTAACCTGCCATCCATATTCCCTCTCTCCCAGTGGTGACCCTTCTACAGTCTGTAGCATCATGGTGATGCATCAACTACTTGACAAAAGGTTGATGGCTGGAACCCACCCAGCTGCCCTGGGGAGGAAAGACCAGGCTATCTGCTTCTGTGATGATTGCAACCTAGAAAACCCCATGGGACACGTCTGCCCCATCCCCTCAAGTCTCTGTGAGTCAAAAGTGCACTTGATAACACTCAACAACACCTCACAGAACTTTCAGTCTGGGAGGAAAGATCATAATGTAGAGAAGAAGGAAACGTCTATGGGGGTAATAGACCAGATGACGAGCTAGAGAATGAGTGGAGGAGGTAACCTTGGATGGGAAAGTCAAGTCATGCCAGGCAGCCTATCTTACTCTTCATTTCTGAGGCAAACAACAGACACAGGAATACTTTCTTGAGTCAGGTGAAAGGAGAAGGGTCAGACCGGGGTATTTGCATTTTAGTCATTCTATTTTCTGGCCCCACCATTAAGTCATATAAAGGTTAGCACAGCAGAGGTCACAAGAAGGCTTGATTCACATCTCTGTAATTGACCTTCACCTATTACTCACACCAGAACAATCATGGCAGCAGTGACCATGTAGCAGGAGCACTCTGGTCCAGACCCTGTGACTGTCCTCATTTCACCCATTCCCACAACAATGCAGAGAGTTTTCTCATCTCATTGCCAGGCACACCGACAGGGAAACTCAGGTTCTGGGAGGTTCCAGTGCCTAGAGTGACACAGCAGGTGTGTGATGGGACAGGGATTCTATTAGGTAGGTCCTGTTGCTAGCCTTATTTTCTTTTTTTTTTTTTAGGGCATCACTGCCCTGGTGGTGGGAGTAGGAGGCCCATCCTTTGCCCTGTGGAGCTGGAATTGAACCTCCATCCCAGTGGGCCGCAGTCCCGCGCACAACCACTACGCCACCGGGGCTCAGCCGCTAGCCTTATTTTCAAGGCATTTTCTTTCTTACTTCTCAAACTCTTTGATATCAAGTCCTCTTTATCTCTTCCCTTCCCTATCCTACCACCCCCCCCCCCCCCAGGAACCCTTATTACTACATATTATTTTTATATATATTTTTTTTATCTTACACCATCCAATGTATCCATTCTCCTACAATCAGTTATTCATCCCCCTTGATTGGGTGATATAGTCATCATTGTTATCAGTTCCTCCTTCTCCCTCTTCCTCTCCTGTCTTCCTGTATCCTCAGGGAACCATTACTTCTGTTATTAATTCTGCAGGATTTATCTACACTGAATTTCATCCATTGAATGATCTTAATTATACAAATGAACATGTGCATGTCTAACAAGATTAATGAGGCAAGACTAAGACCATAATAGTAATATTTCAGAAGTAGAGGATAGTTAAGTTGCATCATTGCTCTACTGTGCCCTGGACCTATCTTCCCTTACTTGTGATTGTTCTTTAAGGAACTATTCGGTTATCTTTCAGGTGGGTTTGGGGTCTCTGCTTTGTCTATGCTCCTCATGCCTAGTTGATTGCTTGTTTTTGACTTTCTGACACATATTCCTGACAATACCTCATCATCACACAGGCTGGTGTGTCTTCTAGGTGGTCTTTGTTACTACCATGCTCCTCCATGACCACTTGTTTAACGTCAAGCCTCGAAGACTCCAGACTCTATATCTTATAATAGCCAGGCACCATCAGCTTTTTTTTTTAACCACATTTGCTTATGTATCCAATTTTTTTTGGGGGGGGGGGCAATCACTGCCCTCTGGTGGTGTCAGAGGCCCAGTCTTGCTCCTGGAGAGCTGCTGCTGGATTTGAACCGCCAGCCCAGTGGGCCGCAGTCCTGCACACAACCACTACGCCACCAGGGTTCAGCCCTATGTATCCATTTTGTCTTCAGCGATTGCGTTGGGGAGGTATCATATATTGCCCCATTATTAGAATAAATTATATTTGTATTGAGGTAAGATTTAAGTAGTGGTCCCAAGTCCATCTGATTCTTTATTGTATTTATTGTATATAGACACTAAACCAATCTTTATTTATTTACATATCTATCTATATCTATCTATCTACATAAATTTTTACTTTCTTGTTCCTGCCCCTTTTTCTTTCCTCCTGACCAGGGCTATTTTGATGTGTACCTCTTTAGGAAAAAAGGCAGCATAGAGGGATAAACAGGATGCTTTGGTGTTCCGACCTCTTCCAGCTCTAGAATCCATCAGTTCTTGGACGTGATTCATAGGGTTTCAAAGAGGCATGTGTGTTCTCCGCAGACTTGATTCTTACAGAGTCAGGCAGTTGTGGCTGGCTGTTTTAGCTCTTATTCCTATCAAATAGAATGGTTTTAGCTGCAAGTTGACAGAAAGCCTAATTGAAGGCACCTTAAGCAAAGAAGAAATTTATTGGCTTGTGTATCTTAAAACCATGAGTGATTTCATCCAGCCCCTCAGATGCTATCCCCAAGTCCTGATTTCTCTCCAGGTCTGCTTTGCGTCTATTTTCAAGCCCGTTTTTCCATTGTAGCAGCAGGTGAAGGGCCACAACTTCGGGATGCTCACTATGCAAACCCCGAGTTGGATGCAGGGTGTGTCTCCTCACATGGGAATGGGCTCCCACCCATCCTGAGAGTCATACTGATTATACTCATTTGGGTCTAAATGGCCAGCCTTGCAGCAAACACTGTGGCCAGAGGGCTCACATTTTGCTGACTGTGTCCCATACTTTTCTTCTGGAATCTGAGGTATAACTTGCCAGAGTCCTGTCTATGTATTGGAGAGCATGGGAGGGTGTTTCTGTTTTCCTGTAACAGAAATTGCAGGGTCACTCTGAGTCAGAATTGAATTGATGACTGTCAGTTCATTCATATAACAGAAATACCACATGTGGATGAATGGCTTTAGGTTGGGAGGCTAGAAGTCTGGATTCTAACTTTTGGGGAATGCTTATGCTCCCTGTTGACTCTGGATCAATGTCCCTGGCTTCTCCCAACATCTGAGGGTTCAGTGTACCTTGGAGATCGCACAAGTGTCTTGGCATGAATCCTTTGCTGGGTCAAGGAGGAACTCAGCACAGGGACCCTGGATCTAAAAGATGTGCTCCACCCCTGGCTCTTTTTTCCTGGTGGCAGCATGTCACACCATCTCTGCTGGCTTCTGGCTCCTTTTATCCAAGATAAAAAGTGATATAGGCCTCACCCTGATGGAACTTCCCTTGTGTCAAATCTGGACTGTATCTGGAGTTAGAAGTATTGCAGCCTATCTTGATTGTTGACACATATTTGGAGGGGGAAGGGGAGGGCACAATTCAATCTATGGCAATGAGCACAACCAAAAGACAGGAGAATGGATTTGGGGGCTGTCAAACATCAGTACTGGGCTTGCTTGTTGCCGTGATAACTCTACAGTTTTAGGTGGAGCTTCTGGACTGAGATACATAGGCCTAGACAAGCCCTGTGGAAAATCAGCCAACGCAAGCTCTGTGGGTCCCAGTGGTTCCACCTGGAATTGACCACGGGCATGCTGCAGGACAGAGTAGCACCTTGGTTCCTTGTGTATGGGTTGCATGAGTTGGCGACCTACTGGATGAAATCAAATAGCGATTGCCATCCCAGGCAGAGGCCTGAGGTTTACATTTACAAACAAGGACAACAGCAAAACAATGAAACTAACAAGCAGTAAGAAGGGCCTGAAGAAATCCCCTTTCAGAGATTGAAGGACATGGCCGGTTTGGCACTCCCTGCCCATTTAGGATGCCCTTTGTTCCGGAGGCTGAATCTGGGATTTGGGATGACCCTGGTACAAAGTTACTTTCAGGAGATTACAGGGGGGAAAGACTGCACTTCCTGTTTAGGGTTACACTCTGAACCCCCCCTCCCATGCAGGCCATGTGTTCATGCAAAGCTTCAGCATCCAGCCAGAAAAGCCCTTTGTGTTTTCTTGGCAAAACTGGGGCCCAGTAATTAAAGTCCATATGCAAAGCTGCTACCTCCAGCCCACACCGAGGTCTTTTAATTAGTATGTAATTGGTCAGGGAGGTACTATCAAATAGCTCCCAGTCTGGCCGGCTGGAAAGGCAGTGTTTGAAAAGTCCCAGACCAGAGAGGGATAATAAACTGCTTTAAGTCCCATCTGTTTGAATGATTTGTTTAAGGTATACGTTTCTGTGCCGTTCCTATTTTTAACAGTTCTGCTTAGAACACCGCTTCAAACATAGTAACAACCACCGGCCTAATCACTGGAGGTGGGAAGGTGAGCAAATGCATTAGAAAAGGGCTTAGCGAATCCATGTTGAGCTTCTTCAAAGAAGCCCATAAAATGCGCTGGGAGTGGGAGGCAAAGAGGTGAGTGGAGCATGGTGGAGGGTCTGGCCGGGCAACCCTGGGGTGAGGACTTTCATGAGGTCAGCGGCCTGTTAGCAATGCGTGGCCTTTGAAGTGAAGAGCCCCCATGCCCTTGAACATTGGCCTACATGCACTGCAAGAGAGAGCCCCTCTCAGTGTGAGGAAGGACGTGGGTGCAGTCCAGCGTATCGATTCAGTCTCTCTTTACTTATGCTTTCGCTGTCACACATGAGGACACTCCAGAAAGCTGGTGGAGCAGGGAGTGAAAAGAGAATGGGATTTTCCCACAGGCTTTTTGAAGTCCGCCAGTCTAAGAACAAGCGAAATTTGCGCCGACATGTCAATTCTGACTCATGGCAGCTGCAAGCGCTATAGATAAGCACTGGTCCACGGAGTTTTCTGGACTATCATTTTTATGGAGGCGGAAAGCCATGCCTTTCTTCTGCATTGCCAAGGGGGGGGGGGCTCAAACGGACCACCTTTAGATCCATAATTGAGTGTAAATCATTTGTCACCCACTGGCCTGCGGAAGGACTCTGAATTCATCTTAGACTCCAGGGGCCGTGAGCTGTCGAGAAGAAAAGAAATCGAGCAGCTGGGAGGGGAAGGTTCCGTGGCCTTCTGAAAGCTCGGTCCCACCACAGTGAAGCTGGAGTGGTGATGATAGCCATAGGGATAACACCATCACTATAGTTACTGTCGTGAAGTGCCATCGTCGGGACCAACTCCCAGCGACCTCGTGGACAACAGAATGAAACACTTCCTTGTCATGCAACATCCTCACTATTGTTTCTGTATTTGAGCCCATGGTTGCTGCCACTGTGTTGGTCCATCTTGTCCAAGATCTTTTCTGCTGACTCTACGAAGTATGTTGTCCTTTTCCAGAGACTGTTGTGGGAGGCCAGGTAGACTAGAGAAATAAATTCATAGAGACACGTATGTAAATAAGAAAGATGTTTACATACAAGAGCAGTTGGATATTGAGAAAACATGCTATCCCAGTCCAAAGAAGTTCTTAAGTCCAATATTAGCCCATATCTCTGATGCCAATCTATAAAGTTCTCTTCAGACTCACGAAATACATGCA
Source organism: Nesogale talazaci (assembly GCA_004026705.1). Classification (NCBI taxonomy): domain Eukaryota; kingdom Metazoa; phylum Chordata; class Mammalia; order Afrosoricida; family Tenrecidae; genus Nesogale; species Nesogale talazaci. Next base: position 2,607 of record PVJH01007430.1, on the reverse strand, counting down.
ATGATGCCGAATGCAGGAAGATCACAGGCCAGTGGGATGGAAGTCTTCTGGATCCGGTTGCAAGAATCTCAGCCCTGGCAAGGGTCTCTGCATGGCTTCTCTGGCTCCAGAGGTCTGGTGGCATCAGGGTCAACCCATGTGGCTTTTCCAGCTCTCAGGGCATAGTGCCATGTGTCTAGTGAGCAGAGAGAGAGAGAGAGAGAGAGAGAGAGAGAGAGAGAGAGAGATAGTGTCTACCTCAAAGAAAAATACAGAATATCCAAGAATCCTCAGGAGACGGCCCTGACCACCCAGGGGTCTCATTGGTTATATCTTGGTTGGCAGGTCAGACTCCACCCCTTCACTTGTTATCCTCTCAGATTGACACCAGATTATGTAACTACCACAGCATGTGAAACAAAATCTTGCCATCTTCAGTTCTAAGGAATATTCTGGGAGTGCTTCTTCCAAAACAGGTTTGTTTATTCTACTGGCAAGTCCACCATACTTTCCGTGTTCTTCACCAACACCCTCATTCAAATGCATCCATTTTTTAGGGTCTTTCTTAGTCATTGTTGAACTTTCGCATGTGAAGCGATGGAAAATGGCCATGTCTTGGTCAGGCACCCCTCAGTCTTCAGAGAGAGGGCTTTGCTCTTTAGCAGTCTAAGTAGTCTGTGCAGCAGATTTGCCCAGTGCCATACTTGGCTTGATGTTGTGGCTGCTGCTTCCTTGAGCATTCACTGTCGATCCAAGTGAAATGACGCCCCTGGCGTCTTTGATTTCTCTCTCTGTTTATTGTGATGGTTTCTGGCGCAGTTCTGAGCATTTCTGATTCCTTCCTTCCCATTGTGATGTAATCACCATTGAAGGCTTCCATTCTTTGATTTCATCAGTAAGTACCTCAGGTCTGCTTCAGTTTCAGCAAGCAAAGTTGCATCGCTTGCACATATTGCAGGCTGTAAAGAAGCCTCTTTTCAATTCTGATGCTATGTTCCCTTTTCTATAGGACGGCTTCCTGAATGATTTGCTCAGCATGTACATTGAAAAATATGGTAAAAGAATACAACCTGAAAGGAATACGAACCACTGAGCATCCCCTTGTATGTTTGAATGACTACTTCTTGGTTTATGAACACACTTAGGTGTTCTGGAATTCTCATTCTTGTCGATGTTACCGATGGTTTCTTATGATCCACACAGTCCAATGCCTTTGCATAGTCAATAAAACACAAGCTACGGTCTTTCTGATATTTTTGGTTTTCAACCCAAATGCATCTGCCATGTCCTCTTCTGAATCCAATCACATATCTGGACGCTCCTTTTCACTGTATTACGGCAACCTTTTCTGATTTATCGTTAGCGCAGTGTCACACGCGTGCGATATTCATGATCATGAACTTACTAACCTGCTGCCGTTGAGTCAAGGCCGACTCACAGCAGCCCTGTCCCGCAGGGTAGAATGACCCCTCTGAGTTTTGAGACTGGCAAGGAATAGAAAGCTTGGACTTTCTCCTGAGCTGCAGCTGGTGGTGTTAAAATGCGGACCTGTGGTTGCAGCTCAATGCATACCTACTCTGGTACCAGGACTCTTTGACAAACCAAAAAAAAGAAAAAAAAATCTCACTGCCATCAAGACCATTCTGACTTCCGGTCACCTGATAGAGCAGGATAAACCTGCCCTGGAGGTTTCTGAGAGCGCAGTTCTTGGCCGGAGCAGGAAGCGTCATCATTTCTGCAATCGGCTGAATCACTTTTTTCTTCTCCTTAATGGGTGCAAATATGGATTACTTTCAGGTTTTTCTGGCCGGGTTGCTCTCTGCTAAATGTCTTGGCCGAGACTAGTGAGTGCTTCCTGTGTTACATCGGTGATTTGAAACCTTTCAGTCGGTATTCCGCTTTTGGTGAAGCTGGAGATTCTTCCTTGAATACCATCAGTTCTCGATCACATCCAACCCTTGAAATGGTTGAGTGGTGAGTCACTGAACCCAAAAGAATTGTGTGTGCTCATCCTTCCTCTTGGTTTCCAGTTTTCACATTTCCAATCACCAGATATTTTCAGTGCATCTTGATTGCCTGTTTGATCAATTTCAAGCTGAAGAAATGGTACACCAACCATTAAAGTAAATTTTTTCATCGTTGGCTTTAATGTTTGGTGTCTAATTGCGAATGTTCACTGGATTTCCATGTACACATAGAGATGTTATCCTATCACAGACAGCCTTGTACATTGGGTTCCTAGAGAAACAAATCCAGAGACACTAATATGTATAAGGCAGAGCTTTATATCAAAGAGTAATTGTATATTAAGAAAACATCTCAGCATAGTCCCTATCAAGTCCACAAGTCTGGTATTAGCCATAAGTTCAATACTAGTATATAAATTCCTCTTCAGACTCATGTAGCCACTCCCAATGAGGCCACTTCCAGGAAAATCACAGGCTGGTGGGTGAAAAGTCTTGTGGATCCAATGGTGGTACAGTCATCTTCGGGGCTCTGGTTTCCATCAATGTGGCTCCTTTTGGCTTGTTAACAGGAATGTGAAGCTGAGAGAGTATGTGGCCAACCTCCAGGGAGAAAGAGGAAGTTCCCAGAATTTTTATGAGTGACCCACGCCCAGAAGGAGGC
>PVJH01007429.1:0-93110 GCA_004026705.1 Nesogale talazaci | reverse complement strand
GCTAAAACAACAAACAGTCTCTCTGTGACTAACAAATATACAGTGTTCAATAGCAAGTTTGGAGGAAAAGGAGGTATTTTCAACAATGGGAATAAGGTAAATTTTTTAATCAGGCAGATTGTCTTAAGTTCAAAGGAGCTTAATATTCAAATAAAAGAGCAGATATCTCAAAATAAGGGATATGAAGGTTCAAAACATAAACTTGGAAGAACACTAAATATACCAGCAAGCTATGTGGACCCTGAGGAAAATGTCAAGATGGGATGAAGGCCATAAGGGACAGAGAGAAGGTCAGAGGTTATGTTAAAGAGCCTGGTCCTTGGTCTGGAGCAACTAAATGGCTCTAAAGCTTTTTGAGAATTGTTATAGTTAGACAAGTATGATTTTGTAAACTTAGACTGGTATCAGGGGGAATGACGATAAAAAAGGTATCATGTTGGTGATTACTACCAATTGTCTAGGCAAGCACTAGTGGCATAATGGGTTACAGATTGGGCTGCTAACTACAAGGTCAGCAGTTTGAAACCAGCACTCACTCTGTGGGAAAAAGACAAGACTTCTCCAAGACTTCTCTTAGAGACTTCTCCAGGAGCCTTCCTCCTAAAAGGAGACCCACTACTCCATTCCATAGGGTCGCTATGAGTTGGAATTGACCCTATATTCCACATGGGGTGTTGAGGAAAGCACTAAGGATATCTAATAGCTTGGTGATTAATGTGCTTGGCCCAAAAGTCAATGCTCAAGCATATCAGCCACTCCAAGAGGGAAAATGAACCATTCTGCCTCTGAAAAAATTCACAACTATGCGGCAACAGAGGTTTCCAAACTTATATGGTCTACTGTCCTCTTTTAAAAAAAAAATTCCTCAGGGCTGAGCCCCAGTGGCGTAGTAGTTGTGTGCGGGACTGCGGCCCACTGGGATGGAGGTTCAATTCCAGCTCACAGGAGCAAAGGCTGGGCCTCCTACTCCCACCACCAGAGGGCAGTGATGCCTAAAAAAACTAAAAAAAAAAATTCCTCATGACCTCCCTAGCAATGAAACCTTTAGTACTCCAGCCCAGAATCCAGGATAAAGTGTAGGTATCTGCTCTTACAATGCCCTTAGATCATTCCACACATCACTGGTGGGGGTGGGGGGGGGGGGGGGGGCAGTGGCGCTCACTTTGGGAAACTATGTTATAGAATCATTCATTGTGAGTCAGAATAAACTGCTCTGCAGTGGATCTTGGATCAGGGTAAGCACTAATGAAGACTTAAAATAAGGTCTTTCCAAATGAAATGCTGAAAGGAGAATGGGCCTAAAAATATTTTAAGTTAACCTCTTTGATAATTATTAAAACTGAAGGCAAAGCAAGGAAGAATTCAGAAGAAGAGTCTGAAAGAGGAAGATTGGTAGTGCACAAAAGTAAATGTGAAAGAGGAATTATTAAAAGAACTTACGCATACATATCATTACAATGAAGTGTGAGTATAATATCCAGGTCATGCTTGCAGACATTCCATTTGGTTTGGCAATGAGGAAGGACCTACAAATACAAGGATGAGGACCATCGATGTCTTCGTCATCCCCCTTCCATTTTTACTCAAGTTAATAGTATAAAAAGAAAAAAAAAGACCACAATCTAAATAAAATAGGAATGGTTGATAATTGGACTATACACAGTGGATTTCAATCTACCATCTTTTCAATTCACAGGTTCCAGTTCCAGGATACTTGGGTCTTGAATCCTTTAGTTTCATTAGAATCTCCAATTCATTGATTCTACCACTTTTCAGTGTTTGTCAACCCTCCTCATGTCTTCCTTTCTTCTTTCCCTAGGCTAAATTCCACAGTTCACCACAATAAACACTCTTTTACACACCTCCTTCAGTCCTCTTTCCTTCTAAAATACTAAGCTAGCAAAACCCAAGGTGCAGTTAAATATCACTCTCCACCTACTATCCAAGGTTCAGTTAAATTCAACTCTCCATATACAAAGCTACGAAGAGTTTTGAGGAGAACAGGAATTGCAAAACACTCGATGGTGCTCATACGGAACCTATACATGGATAAAGAGGAAATTGTGCAAACAGAGCAAGGGATTAATACTGCATGCTTTGAAATCAGGAAAGGTGTCTATTGCAGCTGTATCCTCACACCATACTTCCTCTGTATGCTGAGCAAATCATCAGGGAAGCTCGAAGCTATGAAGAATGCAGTATCAGCATTGGAGAACGACTTCTTACCAGCCTGCCATATACAGATGACACAATCTTGCTTGCTGAGAATGAGAAGACTTGAGGCATTTGTTATTGAAGATCAAGAATTAAAAAAAAAAATCAGTCTTCATTATGAATTACAACTCCAGGCAAAGAAACTAAAAATCTTCACACTCGAACTAACAGGTAACATCATGACTAATAGAGAAAAGATGGAAATTTTCTGGGATTTTGTCTTGTTTGGAGCCACAATCAGTGTTCATGGAGGCAGCAGTCAAAAAAATCAGACAATGCATTGCATTGGGTGAATCTGCTGCACAAGGCCCCTTGAAAGTGTTGAAAAGCAAGCATATTACTTTGAGGACTAAGGCGTACAGGACCCAACTGATGGTACTTTCAATGGCCTGATATGCATGCAAAAGTTGGACATTGTATAAGGAAGAGGAAAGAAGAATCAATGCACTTGAATTGTGGCATTGGCAAAGGATATTGAAAGTGCCATGGACTGCCAAAAGGACAAACAAATCTGTCTTGAAAGGACAGCCAGAGTGTTCCTTGGAAGCAAAGATGGTAAGGTGAGAACTTCTCTCACAAATGATGGTTGTGGCATTGGCAAAGAATATTGAAAGTGCCATGGACTGCCAAAAGGACAAGCAAATCTGTCTTGAAACAACACCCAGAATGTTCCTTGGAAGCAAAGATGGTGAGGTGAGAACTTCTCTCACAAATGGTCATAGTAAAAAGAGAGAACAGTCCCGGGAGAAGGACATCACACCTGGTAAAGTAAAAGGGCAGCAAGAAAGAGGACAACGCTCAACAAGATGGACTGATAGAATAGTTACCACAATGGGCTCACAGAGAAGAACAATGTGAGGGGAGCGTAGAACTAGGCAGTGTTTTGTTCTATGGTACATAGGGTCTCTGAGTCAGAGCCAACAGCACGCTACTCTGAGCTGGCAGCTGAACCTTGCCAGTGGAGAATAAACTTTTCCACTTATGAATCATTGTCTAGTCTATTCCAACTTATGGGGACACTGAGGTCAAAGCAGAACTCTACCATATAGTTGCGGAAGCTGTAACTTTTATGGAGGGATCCCTGCTAAATGCAATGGTCAAGTCTCCTAACCAAAACCAAATCCACGATACTAGTCTATTCTGACTCAGAGCGACCCCTACAACAAGGCAACATCCTGCCTTTCAAAGCTATGAATCTTAAGTTCTCGTGTAAACATACAAACTACTGAGGGGTCTTTTTAAACTGGTGATTCTGATTCAGTGTTTCTGGTGCAAATGCAAACCCACTGAACCTGGGTTTCCAAAGCTCGAAATCTTTACAGAAGCGAAAGGACTCGTCTTTCCTCCACACAGCAGCTGATGGATGTGAACTGCAGACTTTCTGATTAGTAGCCCAGCACATAAGCCAACTGAGGTTCCATATCTGGTGTGGAAAGGCAAATTCTTGAGGGTGGGTGGGGGCGGTGATGGTTGAAGCGGAATGAACCCATCCAAAGCCCTGGTTCCCCCAGGCAATCTTTCGATTAAGAAGCAGGACAGAGTTTACCTGTGACACCAACAGGACTCCTAATTTATGAGCACTAATACTTAAATAAGAGGAGCTCTATGATGTAGTAGGTTACAAGGTGGTCTACTAGACACAAGGTTAGCAGTTTGAACCCTGCAGCCACTGCAAGGGATAAAGATGAGGTGTTTGACTCCCACGAAGACTTATGGACTGGGAAACCTACAGAGGGCAGTTATTCCCAGTCCTATGGTTTGCTACAATTCAGAATGGACTTGACAGAAATGTTTGAAGTTTGAAAATAAGAGAGTCTCTAAATAAAGGACCGCTGGTAGTGTAGTGAGTTAAGCATTGGGTGGCTAACCTCAACGTTGGTGGCTCAGACATGCCAGCTCATTCTGCAGGAACATGGTGAGACTGCTTCCATAAAGGCCCAGGGAACCTTAAGGCACAGTTCTGTCTACAGAGCTGCTATGAGTCAGAAAGGACTCCAAAGCAATGAATTTGCTTGTTTCTAATTTTAAGAAACTCTCAGCACTTGTATTTCTGCAATTTCTTTCTCGTCACTCTTCAATCTTCCACAGTAATCTTTCTCTTCCTAATCTCTGTTGTTAACCTCAAATTTTATTTCTGAGAAAATGAAAAGCTTTCAAAAATGAATAATCTCTCCACACCAGATTTTGAGTTGGATTCAACTTGATATCAATTATATTTGATTGGTTTGATCTATATCTTATCTGTTTTTCTTCCCATTATAATGACTGAACTATATGTGTCTCCTGCTGTTCTACACTGAGTTAATACTGTAATTATTTTCAGTGTACAACTGAAGAGAGTAACATGTGATATTATACATTTTGATTAATCCCCAAATTAAAAATTTTACTGGGTATACATTTCTTCATGAGACAAATGAGATTGTTCTTTTCACTGGCTAGCTAATGTTTCAGGGATAAATGTTAGCTCCTGCTAAATGAGACTGGAAGTAAAATAAACTTTAATTTTTCATTTTTGTAAATATAAAAAATGAGGAAACTGCATAAATAAGTCAATGGAAATAGCTTTGTTACAGCAGCATCACAGAGTTCATTGAATTCATGTTTGAATTCATATATTTTCCATAAAAATTATTCCTAGAGATGATCAATAACTTTAATGATTATTTCATTACATTTTAATGGTTCTATCATGATTTACTTCTTCACATAAGCAAATGAATCATTTGTAAGATTCATCTCTGTTGATTGATAAAACTGTAGCTAGATATTTTTATGCTTGAACAGTAACCTATTAATTTATTTATCTATTCTGCAACTATAGACACCATTATTTTCAGTTTTTTACAATCATGAGTAATGCTGCTATAAACCTTTCAGTATGTGAATTCTTGATGTCCATGTGTGAAAATTTCTCTAGGAACAAAAGTGTCATGTGCACTTTTCAAAGTAGTTATTCTAATGTATAGTCTCACAATTATCATCCAAAGCAATTTTTATTGATCTTAGTAAGTTTGCTTACCTGGTAAGTTTTACTGCCTTTTTTTTTTTTAATGAAGATGCCTAAGGTGGTGGTCATGTGCTTATGTAAATTTCATGATTGAGATGTAGGGGTGAAGGCTAGCCAATTAATCTAGAGATAGCCATTGAGTAGCCAATGAGGCCTCTGTGTGGGCATGACTTTCTCCTGATACATCTGGGAAATTTCACGGTATTTCTCTGGTGGAGATGAGGAACCATCTCCCCAGTTGTTGGGAATCAGTATCCGAGACAACAAGCTACGGATAAGACAAGATGGCAGCGTCTCAGAAGCTGAAGGAGCCGTAGGAGAAGCCACACGGCCTTACCCTGATGGAACCAGACCTCTGAAGCTGGAGAAGCTACTTGGAGATCCCTGCCAGTGCTGAGTGACTTCTACCACCACTGGATGCTGTTGATGGACCCTGAGCCCTGGAAGCGAGGAGCCATGGGGAGTCCCCTGCCAGCACCGGGTCTCTGCACCCACTGGCCTGTGACTTCGTGAGTCGGAAGGAGACTTTATAGACTGATATCGGGCATATGGGCTAATATTGGACTTATGACTTTGAACTGGACTGGGCTGGGATGCTTTCTCAATGTCCCATTACTCTTGTAGATAAACCTTTTCCTTATATCCATACATGTGTCTATGAATTTGTTTCTCTAGTCTATCCAGACTAGAATACTTTTGTTTTGTGTCAAGTCTCCAAAAAAGAAAGACTCAATGAGTGGCAAAGTGGCTCTTCCTTTTCCAGCTGGTTTTGAATGCTGTGTCTGGTTTCCTGGGATATGGTCCAGCAGCCCAAAATATTGCCTGCAGGTCCTGGGAGCCATGCACAGCCTGCCATTACATTTGATCTGCCCAGTCATCCCTCTCCACCAGCCAAGTTATTTCTGCTTGTCTCCCTGCTTTGCCTTCCTGCCTCCTGGTTTGTTTTCTAACATCCTGGTACTCCAACTCCAGCAGTCACACGAGTCAGGAAAAGCCTCCAGCTTAATGTTGGACACAGGACTTAAATAAAACTAACCTTAGCTACTTTTACAGTTGTGTGAGCAGATGGACATTGGGCCTCTACTCAAGTATTCCCTCAATGCAAGAATACTTTGTTTTAATAACCTGGCATCCCGTGATGCTCCCCTTCCCAATACGGTCACTGGAAACAAAATGGTACAATAAACTAATGTGAAGAAAGTTGATGGTGCCCAGCTATCAAAAGACTTAGCACCTGGGGTCTTAAAAGCTTGAAGATAAACAAGGGACCATCTAGATGAGAAGCAACAAAGTGCACATGGAAGACGCACACCAGCCTGTGTGATCATGAGGTGTCGATGGAATCAGGTTTCAGACATCAAAGACCCAGAATAAAAAATCATATCCCCATAAGTGACGAGGAGTGAGTAGTGGAGACCCAAAGCCCATCTGTAGACAATTGGATATCCGCTTTCAGAAAAGTCATAAGGAAGAGACAAACCAGACAGGGTGCAGTATAGCACCATTGAAAAAATACAATTTTCCTCTAGTTCTTTAATGCTTTCTCTCCCCCACTATCATGACTCCAATTCTATTTTATAGAAACAGCTAGACCAGAGCATGTACACAGGTACAGATAAGAGCTGGAAACACAGGGAACCCAAGCCAGATAAACCCCCCAGGACCTATATTGAGGGTAGTGATACCAGGAAGGTAACTGAAAGATAGGGGAAAAAAGGAGGAACCCATCACAATGATGTACATATAAACCCCTTCCAGGGGGTTGGACAACAGAAAAGTGGGTGAAGGGAGACATTGAGCAGTGTAAGACATGAAAAAAAAATTATAAATTATCAAGGGTTCATGAGGGAGGGAGGGTGGGGGAAGGAGAGGAAAAAATAAGGAGCTACTACCAAGGGCTCAAGTAGAAAGCAAATGTTTTGAGCATGATGATGGCAACAAATATACAAATGTGCTTGACACAATGAATGGATGTATGGATTGTGATAAGATGTAAATACTGACACAAAGCATGTAACTGTATATTGTGATGTATGAACCCCCAATAAAATGATTTTTTTTTTAAAAAAAAGAGGAGCTCAAGGGCTCAAGTAGAAAAAAATGCTTTGGAAATGACGATGGCAAGATATGTACAAGTGTGCTTGATACAATTGATGCATAGATTGTTATAAGAGCATAAGAGTCCCCAAGAAAATAATTTTTTTAAAATAGAAGAAAATGATGATGGAAACAAATGTACAAGTGTGCTTGACATGCATGGATGGATGAATTGTGAGAAGAATTGTACAAACCCCCAATAAAATGTTATATATTTTTATTATATATAATATAGTAAATATAATATATTTATGTGATTATTCTGAGAAAACAGAATAGATACCTTTGATAGAAGAGAATTACATATTTTTAAAACTCTATTTTAATTTTGTAATGTGTATCTATTACTTTTCCCTTAAAATAATTTTCAAAGTAAAAAGAAATGAAAGTATATATTTCAACATTTTCCTAACCATGCTGTAAATTCCCTTAGCAGAGTAACCTCATCATAAAATTTTGTTTTGTTTTGTTTTGGGGGGGCATCACTGCTCTCGGTGGTGGGAGTAGGAGGCCCAGCCTCACTGCTGGAATTGAACCTCCGTCCCAGTGGGCCACAGTCCCGCGCACAACCACGACGCCACCGGGGCTCAGCCCCTCATCATAAAATTTTAAGAATAGAAAAATTAACAAGTGATTTCCTGTGGGTGTTTGACTTCCAAACGCATAGAATTTCACTATTCTGAAAGAAAACGAAATTATAAATAACCCCAAAACATTTAGTTAGCAAACATAATTGAGAACCAAAGTCATGTAGAATAACATGATTTCAGATTTCAAAGAATGCCTTCCAGGATTTTCACAATCTAAAGCAGCAAAAAAAGTTAGGCAAAGGAATGGAATGCATCGTGACGGTAGAGGCATATCGAGCCTTCCAGAATGCTTCCCCTGTAAGTGCTGGAACTGAAACCAGCTAACACACACACTCTTCAGTTTCCCACAGATCAAACCTTCCTTCCTTGCCCTGCCTGGGCCCAATAGGACTTAGAGTTTGGGATGCCTGCTGTATAGCAGATCGCAAAGTTCACTTCTCCTAAGTCTCATCAGTCTCTCCTGCAGAACCGTTTCTACTTTGTGCACTCACAACACGTACATCCGTACACCTCCCAGTGAACAGCCCTTCTCTCACGCTGTGGCAATTTGCTTTCAAATGTGAGTTGCTCGAGCTTTGGTGCACGTGATATTTATTATGCTTGTGCCCACCGCAGTGTGGACAGTGAGGTCCCGTTGAAACTATACCACTTACAAGCTCTTGAACTCTCGATTGTTTGTTCAAAAGAAATGCTGAGATAAATGGATATAGAGATATTATTTTTACAGTTAAAAATTTCCAAAAATATTATGGAGTGCTTTCCATGTGTGCAGCTGATAGTCACTTGGACTCACTCAGTTTCTAGTATTTCAAGGATAGCCAAAAATAAAATCAGTTTGGTAATGGTTTTTTTCAATTGGTTTTCTTTCTTTCTTTTTTTTTGGGGGGGGGGGTGGAGTGGGTAGCGCATCACTGTCCTCTGGTGGTCGTGGGAGTTACCCAGCGCTGCTCCTGAGAGCCGCTGCTGGATTTGAACGGCCAAGCCTGCGGGCCGCAGTCCCGCACTCAACCACTTATGTCACCGGGGCTCAGCCCTTTCAGTTGGTTTTAAGTCAAAGTATATCTGTGGGCTAAAGTTGGTGTCCCAAAAAAGAGGTTATAATATCTGCCTAAAAATATAAACGAAGAGGGCTGAGACCCAATGGTCTAGTGGTTGTGTGAAGGCTGGACCACCTATTCCCACCAGAGGACGGTGATGTTCACCCCCCCCAAAAAAAATATACACACAGAACGTGAAGGGAGAAAAGGGCACTCCAGACATACAGAACAATGTACACTGTGGTGTGCACATGTGGCTAGAACATCGTGGCTATTTGGAGGAATCAAGAAATTAAACTGACAAGACTGACTCTGTTCATAAAGTTAAGTTGATTTTGCTATCTAGGTAAGCCTGGGGGTGGGGGGAATTACAAGTTTATGTAAGTCATCATTACCTTCATTAGTCACAAATTTGTGTACGGCAACAAAAATTAGGTGCCTCTTGCCATGAAACTCATTTAAAATTGGGACTGAGCTCTGGTGGTGTAAATGGTTGAGAGCAGGACTGCGGCCTGCGGGTTTGGCGGTTCAAATCCAGCAGTGGCTCTCAGGAGCAGCGCTGGGTAGCTCCCACGACCACCAGAGGGCCGTGACACCCCCCCCCCAAAAAAAACAAAACAAAACAAAAAAAGATTTAAAAAAGTCATATTACTCCAAAGTACATTTTTCAGCTATAATAGGTTAACAAACTTTAATGTGTCTATCTGAAATGAAGAAAAAGAATTTCTAATGTTTTTGAAGTAAGAGTAACAAAAATTCTCAAATCTGGTTATATTAAAAACTCCTTTTAACTTTTGGTGAGACTATGAATACTTTTATTAATATCAAAATTTTTTAATTTGTCAAGTAATAATAGACTTATTTAATAATTTATGCCTAAAAGCTAGCATTAATGTCTAAAAACTAAGCCTAAAAAACTAAGCTATTGGGTTAGGATTTTAGGGTTAGGGTTTTAGGGTTAGGGTTAGGGAAAAAAAACTAAACTATTAAAAGAAATTGAATATAGCTTTAAAATTATGTTAATAAAATCTGGTATTACTAAAGCTATCTATTTTGAGAAAGTAATTTCTACCTACCTTTTTTCCTTTAGGACCCTAAAAATTGGGAGAACAAGAGAACTGATAAATTTTTTAAAGAACACAGATGCTTTTTAATAAATGTACAATTATTATGTACAACATTACGATTGGGAAAAGCTGGGTAAAAGGTACAGGGGTGCTATCTGCAATATCTCTGCAACTTTTCTAAAAATTTATACTTATTGCAAATAGAGTTTTTAAGTATTCAAACAAGATTATAAAGAAATCTATGGGGGTGGATAGAGGGAATTTGTATCAAAGAATTGAAGAGGAGAAAATATTTTGAAACTGGTTGTGGTTGCAATTATACAACACCACTTGATATAATTGAACTATATCATGGTATGATGTCTGGATTAGCTCCCAATAAAACAGGTAGGGAAAAATAAATCTAGGACAAACTAAAAATAATTCATGCACTGAAGCATATAAGATTTTATACGTTTCTAATCAATGATCCATGTTTAATAAAATGTCACTAAGTGTCACATCAGTCAGAAGGCACTAGTTAAGAAAGTTCCCCCAAACAATAAATCATTGACTACTTGTTAGTAATACTGTCAAATCTGCAAGTGTGGACATGACCTTTTATTACAAAGAAAGAAAGGAACTTTCAGTATGATCAGATTGCTGACTTTTACAGAAAGGAAGCCATAGTTATCAAAAGCAGGAAAAGTAGTGACAGAATGAAGACTCTATTCAGCATGTGTTTTGAAGAAAATTCTTTGTTTTCTAGTAACTGTTATAGAAATCACATGTTGCAGTAAAGATGTACAATTATAGTATTTTTTAGTAATGCTATTATAATTCCCTGATTAGGTGTACATAAAAAAAAAATCAGATTTTGGGTAGGGAATTTATAGTAAATCCTATAAGATTAATATTATATACTTTCCACATCTGAAGTCCATGGAAAATACTGACTCAAACCATAAGCTATTGAGTACGTAAAATGTAAATGTTAAAAGATTGCTCAAAGCCTATCATATCTTCTTGAAGCAATGCATAAAATGTCACACATTCCATTAATTCATTCAGCAGATATATATTACCTACTTAACACACAGAGCACTCTGTAAAAATGTAAAATGCAAAAATGAAAGAGAATTTGCATAGATCTCATATGCAGAAAAGGCAGCTCTCATATGATTTTTCAAATGGAATCAACTTTTAATCTTTTTTTTCTTTTTTGGCATCACTGCTCTCCAGTGGTGGGAGTAGGAGGCCCAGCCCCACTGCTGGAATTGAACCTCCGTCCCAGTGGGCCGCAGTCCCGCGCACAACCACTACGCCACCGGGGCTCAGCCCTTTATTTATTTATTTATTTATTTATTTTTTTGCATTCAACTTTTTAAATGCATATAATCTTGTCTTTCATGATGGTAGAGATGTTTTCTTCCAACAACTCTTTGACAGTTTTGTTTTGTTTTCTTAAAAAAAAAAACCCCAAAACTAAAAAACAAACTTTTCCTGCTCCAGAATTCTGATCACAGTCTATTTCTCTTCATGTTGGTCTACATAACTTTTAGGCTTTGCTTCTTTTTTGTGTGTTTCCTCCATTCCTCTGACTGATCCTCTAAGGGTATTAAGAGCTTTATCTTCAATCTCAATAATATGGTCTTTCAAGGATTGAGTTCTACCTCTTTACCCTTTGAATACATTACCTATTTTTGAAATCTTATATTCTGGATATCTATGTATTATTTTGCTATGGTATGGTAGTTACATAATCTTGTGCTGACTTGAGGCCACTCAGGGTAAGGGTGGAGTCTAGCCAGTCAATCAGGTCACAGTCTTGTTTGTGGGCATGGCCTTCTCATAAGGATTCTGGGAATTTCCTCTCTTTCTACCAGGAGGTGGGCCTACTCTCTCTGCTTGACTTTCTTGCTGTTGAGACACTGAGAGAGCTAGAGGAGACACATGGAGACCAGTGGCAATGCTGATGCCTCCACAAGACTTTTCACCCACCAGCCTGTTATCTTCCTGCATTCAGCATCTTTGCATGTGTTATATGAGTCTGAAGAGGTATTTATAGACTAAAATTGGGCATATGGGCTAATATCAGGCAGGGATTATATCTTCGCAGGGCTGGGATGTTTTCACAATATACAATCAATCTTTGATATAAAGCTTTTATCCATATATGCGTATCCTCCAATTTGTTTCTCCAGTCAATCCAGACTAACATATATGGTTCTTAATTTTTCTTTTATTTCCTCAGTTTCTCCTTTTAGTGTTTCCCTGAATTCTTCTAAAGTTTTGGTTGTGTTTTCTTTACCTTGTCTGCAGATTTCTTGATCTTTCTCTCAAGTCATTTTAAGTATTTAAATATATTTTTATATATATTTTAAATATTTAAGTGCTTAAATATTATTTTGAGTTATTTATTAGGTATTTCCAGTGCCACTTCTTCCTCAGAAAGGTTTGCTGGCTTTGTATTTCTATCACTTGTTTGAGCTGCTTGATCTTATTTCTTCATATGAACTCACATGCTCTGTTGTCTTTGAGACACCGTGGGGTTGCCATATTTTTATTTATTTGGTGATTATTGATTGTTGTGTTCCTAGGCACTCAGTGAATGTGGAAGAAAATAAGTATACGTCCACAGTTCTATATTTGCTGTTTGAATAACACGATTGAGGATGGGTTTTGCTGGTACTGGCTGCTTCCTATAGGTTATTATGTGATATAGAAGCAGGAAGTGGACTTTATTTTTTAAAAGATAAAAATATTTTTTTAAAGAAACACAATTATAAAACTGGAGGATAAGGAAAGAGAATAGCAAAGAAAAAAAACAGAAACTAAAGGAAAAAAAAGGAAAACAGGGGTGGGGGTGAGAAATAAGGGAAAGGGTAGAAATGACCAAAAAAAACCCCACCTACTCCCACCACCTGAGGGCAGTGATGCCCCACCCCCCCAAAAAAACCCAAAGGTTAAAACTGAAGACATGGGGCAGAGCCCTGAGGTTAGAGTATCAGGTGGAGGGAACAGGGCACCCAGTATAGGGGACTTAGTATAGAGAGAATAGGAGATAGATTGGACTTTTTACTCCTCTTCTGCCGTTTCAAAAAAAATGATAGTCTCAGAAACCCACAAGGGATTGCTTTGAGTCCACGTTGGCTTAGTGGCAATGAGCATCCTACAGAGAGTCCATGAAGCCCTAGAAGGTGTCTGGGACCCAAGGCATAGCATTCAGACAAAGTTCTTGCAGGCCCAAAAGGCAGCTGGGGACAGGCGGCAGATTACTGAAGTTCTTGCGCGATCAGGGGTGGCCAGGGCAGGCTGCTCCTTTAGCCCTCCACGTTCTGCTGGTCTGATGAGGTAAAGTTCACAAGCCTCTGGACTTGCACAAGCTCTCAACCTCAAGTGGAACAGAGGCTTTGGAGAGGTGGCTATCACCCTGGTAGGTAAGGAGGAGGGACTGGCCATGCTTCTGGTCACTAATCACTATGTTCATGCTTCTGCTGTTCTGATGGGGCAGAACAGAGTATGAGTTTGCTGTGTAGATAGAATTCGACTTCCAAGAGTTAAAATTGGCCTCACAGGGTCAGGTCAGTTGACAATTCACCTATTGTATCTGTCTTTCACTATTTTTGTTACCAGCCAACAGTGCATTTGTCTAGTCTTTCTTTGTGTGTGTGTGTGTGTGTGTGTGTTTTGTGGGCATCACTTCCCCTGGTGGGAGTAGGAGGCCCAGCCTTGCTTCTAGAGGGGTGCTTCTGGATTTGAACCGCCAACCCTGTGGGCCACAGTCCTGCACACCCACTATGCCACTGGGGCTCAGCCCTGTCTAGTCTTTCTTATGAAGCTTAGGATCCCAGGATTATCACCTGTACCTTTGTCACATTGTATCTCATGTCTGTGTTGCAGAAGTCTGGGTAGTGTGCCTCCCTACTCTTCTATCTTGCTACCAGTTCCAAATGAGGGATCTGCATTTTCAGCAAGCACTCCAAGTGCCATAAAAGCAAATGACTCTTGTACCACTCAAAACAAAAAAACAAAACAAAACAACCAAATTTACAGCTATAGAGTCAATTCAAGTTGCAGTGACCCTATACCATAGTCTGAAACACTGTATTTTGTTATAGAGATCTAAGAGTAAGAAATTTAAGTACCCAATGAAAAATAACAAATAGGTACTGGCTGGTCTCAAACTTATTAGCAGTTTAAAAGTATCTAAAAGTTCATCTGTATTTTGTTTTTTCAGTTACGAGTTCTCTGGAGTCCAAATTTCTTCCCACCACTCCTGGTAAATTCATATTCATAAATTCAAACAGTACTATCTTTCAGTCCCTCCTCTACAACTTTCAGTATTTCCTGCTTTTAGTTACCCAGTGCGTAGTCTTCATTGTCAAAGTTATTAATGTGTATTATAATTACTTAATTCAATCTTCCTTCTATCACAGAGTTTTTCATAACCATTGTTGTTTCCTTGGCTTCTAGCCTAGTGCCTAGCAAAATAATGTATTCCATTCTTTCCATATTTCATGAATTAAAAAGTGGCATAGTGGGTTATAAATTGTGCTGCTAACCATGAGGTTCAAGGTTCACATCCACTACTTGCTGTTTGAGGGAAAGATAGGGCTTTCTGCCCTCTTCAAGATTTGCATCCTGGGAAACCCACGGGGGCAGTCCCATCCCAGTCTACAATCCCTAGGAGTCTGAACCAAGTTGATGGCAGGGAGAGAAGGAAGGACCCACATAACTAATCAAATAATTATATTCTCCCCTACTCATGGTTTTAATCATTGACAATGTCTTGAAGGAACGCACATATAAGAAAATGAGAGATAACCTCATGCTGGTCACTCATGGGAGAAAATATTACAGATTGGCAAAGAAAAAAATGAGTTGCTTTATCATGATAATTGCAAGACAAACCTTGTATTACAAAGCAATTCACATTCCCACAAAAGCATACGAAATAACTTCTTCTGGCTGAGTTCATTTCTCAGAATGATTTTAGCTTTTAGTTAACTGCTAAGGAGGCCTAAAAGCACACAATTTCCTCCGTGTTGCATTAAGATGGCACTATAATGGGAACGCTGGCCCTTTATTAAGGTTAGCAGATTGGTACCAGGTTCTGCATTAGCCAGGAGAGAGCAGGATATCTGCTGACCTAATTGACCGCCCTTTTTCCCGCAGTAACTGGTTTGGGACACCTGCCAGTTAGGCCGAAACGGGACCAAAGGCCACAGATCTCGAGGGCGGACCTCTGGGGGAGTTGAATTTTCTTCAACTGACTCGCTCCCCTCTCAAATGTGTCGGATTTTTCACCCATCATTGAACAGCAAAGTCACTCCCCTTCACCCGACTCCCCCACTTTTCTTGCTCACCATGATGCTGCAAGAAACGACCACCGAATCGGGAAAAAATGGAAAGTCAAGGGGATCAACCAGGACAACGCTCCCTGGTTGCCAGGACGACAGGCCCCACTCACTGGGTTTCCGTGGCAACGGCGCGGCGCCCCGCCCACTGGTCTGCGCAGTCGCGCTGGCTTTTTATGTCTGCCCGCCCCGTCTCGTCAGTTCCCGCCCCTCCACTCCCGCCGGCTTCCGGTGGACGGAGTCGGAGAGGTGGGAGGCTTTTACGGCTGTGGCGGAGACTGCCGGAAAGCGCGTGAGTGCTGCCGCCCCAGTGTTCTTGTTTCTGGAATCTGGGGTGTGGAGACGTGGCGAGTCCTTGGGAGCAGGCTGGCGTGAGCGGGGGGAGTTGTCAGAGGGTCCTCTGCCCTTCTGTGTTTTCCCAGCGTGGGTTGAGGCGGAAATTTAGGAGGACTTCGGAAAGGGCGGGGGGCTGACCCCGGGTCGGCCGCCTGGAGCTGCTAGAACGAAAGGGGGCTTGTTTGACTGTACTCTGAACAGTGTCGCTAAGTCAGTCGACCAGTTGACTCAAGACACTTGGCTACTTGGCGATGAATCACTTCGCTCGGTTTTCTCTCTACACGGGGTTGTTTACTTCCTGTGAAAAGTGTAGGTCCCTTTTCCCCGGAGCCTCGTTTCACAAGAGTGAGGAACGTGATAGGGAAAAAAATTGGTTGGCAAATTATTGCAGAGAGATGTAAATTGCCGAGACCCAGCGAGACTCCTTTTTGCCCAAGGTCATAGACTAAGTGTCCCGATCAACTGCACCAACTGCGGTGTTTGCAGCTCCTCCCCCACGTGTGGCAGCGCTGGCACCTCAAACCAACAGCCAGACACAGCCAGACCGAAATGAAATGAGGTGGTTCTGCACCAGACAAGCCTCACCAGGGCCCGTCTACCAGAACCCGACTAAGAATGGCAGCGCCACGTTTTTCTTTCTCAGTTTCCCCTCAGCCATCTGAACAGCAGTATGAGTGCCCCAGAGAGTTCCCGAGGCTGAAACTCTTTCCGGAAGCAGAACCGTATTTCTCCCTTGGAGCTGGGTGAGGGGGTGGGTGTGTGTGTACACCACCGTATGGTTAGTAGCTGGGCACTTTAGCCACTGAATCCCCTTGGCACCATTTTTATCTCCAGTAAAATGGCAAATGGCCCTGAAGTCACCGGGGGAAAAAAGCAAGCAGTGAGGATTGCCGCTGCCCCCTCCCTCCTAAGTTCTCCGAATAAAAGGAGGGGCTTCTTTAGATCCAAGACCCAGTTGGCTCTTGACAAATAGCAATAATCTCATGCTGAGTTAAGGAGGAGTCCTTGGTCCCTGCTGCGCGTAAATTGTTCTCTAAAATGGGAACCTAAGGAGACCTGGATCATTCTCCCATGGGGTTTTTCAAAAGTTAGTGTTCAGTTCTATTATGAAATATAATTTGTGTAACTTTT
Organism: Nesogale talazaci; assembly: GCA_004026705.1. NCBI lineage: Eukaryota > Metazoa > Chordata > Mammalia > Afrosoricida > Tenrecidae > Nesogale > Nesogale talazaci. The sequence continues at coordinate 76,289 of PVJH01007429.1, read as the reverse complement.
TACCTTAAAAATGGGATAAATGCTGCCGGGTCTCAATGCTGCTGGGTCAATCAGACTCAAAGTGGCCCTAAGTACAACAAATCGAAACACTGCCCAACCTGCACCATCCTCCCACCATTTCCATGCTATCGGTAAGGTTTTCAGTGTCCCCAGAAATGGACAGTCTGTGCCTTCTTCATAGACCGTTCCTAGCCTGGTTAAAGTGATTTACTTATTTTCAAACTCCCTACTATCTAGTCGATGCCGACTAGATGTAGCAACCCTAGAGGAAAGGCTAGAACTGTAGCTGTGTAAGGGAGTAAGGAGAAAGCCACCTGGTGGCTTCTCAAGGGATCTTGCCGCCACTCGCAGCTCAATGTGTAATCAGCACGCCATTAGAGTCCCTATTTATTTTAGATGCAATTTAAAGGGGGTTGTGTATTAGTCTGGGTAGAGCCTAGTCCTCAAATTTACAAAGGAATATATATATGGCTACCACGGGTATCTGCTTTTCAGATTTTTCACTGCTGGGGTATGGAAACCTTAATTGCTGTGTGTCCATCGTCTACCAGCTACTTTGCTGAATTTTGGTTCTACCAGCTTCTTTGTGAATTTATTGAGATTTTCGGCATATAGGTTCATGATAGCTGGTTTGAGACAGTTTTATTTCTTCCTTTCTGATTTGTACATCCTTTTCTTGTAAAATTGTTCTGGTTAGAGATCCTAGTAAAATGTTAAGTTGGTTTGCAATCAGATTGTTAGGTGCATTCAGTTCTAATTTAGAGACCCCCTACACCAGGCTCATAATCGTTCTTATACTTGAGCCCACTGTTGCATCTGCTGTGTCAATCCATCCCACTGAAGGTCTTCCTCCTTTTTGCTGACCCTCTACCGAACATAATACCGTTTTCCAGGAAGTAGTACTTCCTGATGACATTGTCAAAGTATGTGACAGTCTTGCCATTGTCCCTTCTAAGGAGCATTCTGGCAATACTTCTGTAGGCATGTCTTGTTCCTGATCATAGGGGGCATTTTTCAGTCTTTCACTATTAAGTGTAATAGTAGCTGAGAATTTTTCCTAACTTCCCTTTCCCATGTTGACTATTTTGCCTTCTATGTGGTGCTGTAATTTTTAAAAGTTTTATTGAGATAATAATTCACACCTTATAACTAAAGTGGGTATGCCTATGGTTGTTAGTATATTGAGATGCAACCTTTTTTTGGGGGGGGGGCATCACTGCTCTCCAGTGGTGGGAGTAGGAGGCCCACCCCCACTGCTGGAATTGAACCTCCGTCCCAGTGGGCCACAGTCCCGCGCACAACCACTACGCCACCCCACCGGGGCTCAGCCCGAGATGCAACCATTTTTACAAGTCAATTTGAAAACATTTCCATTGTCTCAAAAGGCAAACTCCCTATCTTTTAGCTATCATTCCCTTATCTATTAACCCCTCACTACTGTCTAATCAAGTCATCATCAACTTTGTGTCTTTTCCCAATTCTAGACTTTGTGAATAGAATCTTAGATCATGCGGTCTTTTGTGACTGACCTCATTCCATTAACACTCTAGTTTGAACATCTATCCAAGTTGTATTTTGTGTGACTGGTTAATATTCCTTGGCATGAACTTCGTCACATTATCCATTAATATTTTATCCATTAATATTTGATGGGTATTTGAGTTGCTTTCATTTTTTAGCTATGATAAATTGTGCTGCAGTAAACTTTTGACTTTTTTTGTGGAGATATATTTTCATTTCTCATCATGGAAATCTTAGTTATAGAAATGCTGAGTGATGGCCTTTTTTGATTTTAGGAATCCTGTTATCCAAAGCAGCTGACCATTTTACATTCAGAGAAGCAATGTACGATGGTTCTGACTTTCACTTTCCTTCGAACTAAGGATGTTGAACATCTGTGCATGTTTTTGCGCCATTTGTGTATCTTCCCTGGGTAAACATCTATTCTGGCCTTTTATCAATTTATAAATTGTGTTGCCATTTTAATGTTGAGATAGGCGTTTTCTTTTTTTTTTTGGTTTTTGAGGCATCACTGCCCTCTGGTGGCGGGAGTAGGAGGCCCAACCTTGCTGCTGGATTTGAACCTCCAACCCAGTGGGCCACAGTCCTGAGCACAACCACTACATCAAGAGATAGGAGTTTTCTATAGGATTTACAAACAAGCCTCTTGTTAAATAAATGTTTAACAAATATTTTCTACAATTCTGTGGGTTAGCTTTTCATTCAATAGTTTCATTTGAAACATGGAAATTTTTAATTTTCATGAAATTCGAATTTTCTGTCCCTGTACTTTTGTTGTCGCAGAACCCACTGTCAAATCCAAAGTTACATAGGTTTACAGGTTTCCTTCTATGAGTTTTATAATTTTAGGTCTTCAATTTTCCCCCCATTAAATAGTGTAGGCCTACTTGCTGAAAATCAGTTGACCAAAGATGTATTGGTTAGACATTCTAATTCGATTCCCTTGCATATTTCTCAGTCCTTGTGCCAGTACCACACTGTCTTGAATAGTGATGTTTTATAGTTTAAAAATTAGAAAGTGTCAGGCTGAGCCCCGGTGGCGTAGTGGTTGTGCGCGGGACTGCGGTTCGATTCCAGCTTCACGGAGCAAAGGCTGTGCCTCCTACTCTCACCACCTGAGCGCAGTGATACCCAGAAAAAAAAAAAAGAAAAAAAAATTGGAAAGTGTCCTCCTGTTTTGTTCCCTTTGAGTCGTTTTTGGCTATGCTGGGCTCCTTGCACGTCCACCTGAATTAGCTACAAAGAAGTCAGATGGGATTCTAAAGGATGCTATAGTTTTAGCCTACACTTCCTGCTAGTCGACTAAAGAGAAAAACTGACCAAAAAGATTTTAAATATTTATGTCCTGCATAATTCAATCCAAAAGCCAGTATGTGAGGCTGGGGTGGGGTCCTGTAGGGCATGAAGGAATGACAAAGCAGTAGCCCATCAAGGGCTCTGAGGGGTGGGGGTGGGGGACCAGGAGAGTGGGAATTGTGTGTGCAGCGGGCAGGGGGTATTCTTATTGTAGAGGGCAGTATGATGGGGTCTGATTGGAAGAAAGACTTCTTGAGGATGGCCTAGCATTTGTTGTGAGTGTACAAGGATTGAGGTGAGGAGGTGGGGAGAGGTACAAGGGCTGTGAACAGTCTGACGAGGTGTTAGAGCTCAGCTGAGTAGCGTGATGAACTGCAATAGCCATGATTACACAAGGAAGCTGCAAAAAATTATTAGGAAAATGGAATTGAAGATTAAGGTCTGCAGTTACATGGGAAAGATGAAGCTTTCTGTTCTAAGATACAGCCTTGAGAACCTAAAAGGGGCAATTCTACTCTGTCCTGAGTCAGAATGGAGTGCCTTTTAGTTGTGATGCTTCTGTACTGATATAAAAAATATATAAATTAAGAAACATTTCCCTTATAGTACAAACACATACATGTAAAAGGAATGATGGAAATAGAAGAATCACGGATAATAATTCACTTTAGTAGATCCTCGTTTTTCTCCTGCAGAACAGTGTACAGCCCAACCTGTAATCCACTGCACCACAGCCTCCCTCTGCCTATGTGCAAGGGTGGAGACAAAGGCCTCCCTCTGCCTATGTGCAAGGGTGGAGACAAAGGCCCTTGTGTCCAAACAGGACACCGGGGAAACATGAACACTAGGGAAATATGAATATTTCTTTAGAGAAGCCTTTTTTGGGGAAGAGGATTCTTTCTAAGATAGAAATGGTAGATGGTTCTTGAGGACATAAAAGAACGTTCTGTTCAGTATAAGGAAAGGGAGTTCGTGTTGGGATTGTTGGAGTCTGTAGTTAGCCTGAGATTCAGCTACTGATCTCATCCCACCATACTTAAGTGTCCAAGTCAAGGCAGGGTTCACCGCCAGTGTTCTGGGCGTCTAGTGGCTGTTTGGCGGATTTGAAAACAAAAAAGCATGACCCTCACCATTGTAATAAACAATAATCAAATAAAGCCTTTGTATAATTCAGCAAAAAAAAAAAAAAAGGGGGGACAACCCCCCAAAAAACAGTTCGAGCTTGATGAAGAATGGGATACTTAGGTCTCCACAAACTTATTTCAAAAGGAAAAAAAGGTACTTTATCATGAAGAATCTGGCACTTTAATCACGTGATCAAAGTAGCATCATCAATAGAGACACAAACTTGGAACTGTGTCCTCAAAGGATATAACGAAGTTAGGACATTGGAAAAATGGAAAGTATATGTTTAGGGGGAGTTAAAAGACATCAACATTTACTTTGAGCGAAGCATGACCTACTGCTTATGGCATTAGAAATTTTATGATTCATTTCTCACCAACAGTAGTGGACTTTGTTTTGTTAAGGCTGTCATGGTACCTTCATGGAGTGTCTTCTCCCTCGTAGCATCTAACAATTTGAAAAAATAAAAACTGCACCCCTAGGTAGTGTCTGCTCCTCATGTACCTCCTCCTTCATGGGTGGGTCACCTGGTCTATTCTCATCTAAGGTCTTATTGCCCACCTACCACTATTGCTAGCCTGCTTAATTCTTTCTGCCCTTCTTGTCCTAAGATAACCAAACCCTTGCCAAATGTGATTCGTTCTCTTCTCCCACCCCCACAACTCACTGCCATTGAGTTGATTCCAACTCACAGTGACGGCAGAGTAGACAGAGTAGAACTGCCCCTCGTGGGCTGCAGGACAGTACATCTTGACAGGAATAGCTCATCTAGTGGTTAGCAGTCAAGTGGAACTCACTATGCCACCAGGAGCTGACCTTGCCAGAAGAGGCAGTGTAATCTTCCTTCAGATAAGTCACCTGTAGCAGCTGGAATCCAAATTCCTTTCCCCTCCTCCTTTCTTTCAGAGAAATGGTCACAATATATAACGACCTCGTTATGTTTTTTTCCCTAGATCTCCTCTATTTTCAGGTATTTTATGACATGCTCAGTTACTTCAGTAACCCTGAACCAAACCTACTATAATCAGCTTGTTTCCAACCTTTAGTAACACTATCGGTCAGAACAAACCAAGAACCCCAAATCCAGTGCCATTGATTTATTCAAACGCAGGCTTCCAGGCTCCTAAATCTTGAATGTCAGTCTGGACTGAAGCAGACTGAATCCTTTCTCCTGTAGAACAGCTGGTGGGTTTGAACCACTACCCTTTAGTAATCCAACACTAAACTCACTACTACATCACCAGTGTTTTATATCACAGTTTAATATACATGTATATATAGATACAATTAATTGCTTAAGACTACAATACAATGATGTTTTCTTCCTTTCCTTTAGGTAATGTTCTATGTAAAACTGGGTTCTTTCCATGATAAATGAAAATGTCCAATTCTTTAAGAGGAGAAGTACTGAATCTTTATAAAAATGTAAGTAATTACAAATTGCCAATTTTACCAGTTATTATGTAATATGGATTGTTTAGAAATGTATAATCTTTCTTTTTAAAGCTGCTGTATCTTGGGAGAGAGTATCCAAAAGGAGCAGACTATTTTAAAAGGCGTCTGAAGACTGTTTTCCTGAAAAACAAAGATGTGAAGGACCCAGCGAAGATCAAAGAACTTATTCAACGGGGCGAATTTGTAATGAAAGAGCTAGAGGCCTTATACTTTCTTAGGAAATACAGAGCTATGAAACAACGCTATTATCCGGAAGGCAAACACTAACTGATCATTATAATAATTATGGCTTAAAATCAATGTAAACAATTTGTAATTACCAAATAGTGTAAAACCTTACGAACCGAAAACTATAAAGGCCTCTACATTATGTAAAAATATGAGTTGCCTTACTGCACTAAATCGATAGATTTCAAGTTCAATTCATATTGAGAGCTTAATCTGGCATTCTTAATCTAAAATTTTTTTAAAACAGTGATTTAGCCATAAAATATTTTCAACTACAATTATAAAATTAACGAGCATCTAATTTTGGAATGACTATAAAACTTTTTCAAACCTTTTAAGTTCTAGTCTATTATTGTCAGCTAATTTAGCTATCTTACTTAACTACCATATATACTCAAGTATAAGCCAACCCGAGTATCAGTCGGGGCACCTAAAATTTTACCACAAAAACTGCATTAAAGCCCCCGGCTCGAGGGCGTTTTGCACAAACAGTTCACCCAGCAAAGAAACCACTAGTGTTGGAAGGAATTGATTTGGGGCCATGTACAAGCAAATGGACAATGGACTAAGCATAGTCCGAGGGATGAAAGAGGTCAAGATTCACGTTGCTGCTGTTCCACAGATGGACTTCATTAAACATTACCTTTTAACAAATTGGTCCAGAGGGCAGCAGAAGAAAAGCATAAAGAATTCTTTATTTTAGAGGATAAGAAGTACTACTTAAACAGTCAATTGGGGAAGATCCTAGAAAGGGTATTGCAGATAATCAGAAAACAGTTTCCTTTATTACGAGCTTAAATTCCCAGACTTCTTCAGAAAAGTTCTTTTCAAGTGTTTTTCGGATTAGCTCACTGGGATTCTATCTCTCAACTTATTATAGTGTGGATAACTTAATACAAGTGACAGGAAAAAAGCGTGTTGTGCTCAGTCAGTCCTCAAGATGCCCAGTATCAGGTACTAAATCAGAAGTGCTGAATCAAGATAAGCCAGACTTGGCAAAGTATCCACTGTTTTCCAAGGCTAGAAGATATGGATGTTCCATTGAAGCTGGAGATGTTATTCATTCCTGCTTTATGGTTTCATAATGTAATTTCTGAAGAGTTTGGAGTGGGAGTGAATGTTTTTTGGAACCACTTTCCTTCTGAGTGATAATGCTAAGACAGAGACACCGATGGAAACAAAGATCTAGTAGCTGCATCCAGAGCAACACAAATTTTGGACAGTGTAAAAAACATTGGGTGAATTACCAAAGGAATACAGAAACTTCTATGCACGGCGAATGGTCTACACATTTCAAGACAAGGCCTATAGCAAGAACTTTGAGTAAATAAGGCTGTACTGACGGAAACTTTAATAAAATTCAAATATTAAAAAAAAACTCTCAAGTAGAAAATATTTGGAAATGAAGGTGGCAACATGTGTACAAATGTGTTTGATACAAAGGATGAATTGAATGTTATAAGACCTGTATGAGTCCCCAATAAAGTTATTGGTGGGAAAAAAACCCTGCAATATGCCAAAAAAAAGTTGGCTTATACACGAGTATATATGGTAAGTGAAATAATTTGTTGCTCATTTATTCAACTTTTGATTCACTGTGGTAATTAGTACATACTTATGGTTTACTACAAAACAAATAGGACCTGGTAATGGTGTAGATGTAGTTATGGAATATGCACAGTCTAATTATTATGTATACAGATAATGGATAAAATTGACTTCTGACTAAGAAATGGATGATAATATTTGAATACCTATTTATTTTCCATTATTAATTGTTTTGCTGGTTGTCTTTGGGCCTTAAATCACCTGTTGTGTATTAACTAACTTCTCTAATAAAAAGTAAAAGAACTGTTCATATAGATTTGTTTTCCATTTATCTCTAAATTAGCTAACATGGTCAAAGAACCAAAGCAGAGCATGGTTTTTAAGTTTACGCAGACACTCTTAAAACTGTTAACAAATATTTGAGCTTTTTATAAATATATAAAATTTCTAAATTATCTGCTCCACAAAAACAATACTAAAAAGCGTGTGTCTTTTAAAATATCTTGTGGCAATTTCAGGGCAAATGTTTCAAATTTCCATCAAGAAATGAGCACTCACAAAGTCACCATAACTAGTTTTTATTACATTACAATAATTAGGAGCAGTACAGTTCATGACAAAAATATTACAAATTTCAGATCACTCCACAGCACATACCCCTATAAACATTTAAAAGTTAATTTTAATGTAAAGAGTGGTCATTTTTAAATTTCATGTTTGATATGACCAACCAACATTCCTAGGTCAGCACAACCAAATGATAGGAGAACAACTAGATCACACTGCATATGTCCCACAAAGAAAAAGAAAGCACAATGTACAAAATGTGCATGTTTCAGTTTTACACTATACAAAAATAGTTAAAATACATTCCAGGTAAACATGTTACATTAGGAAATAGTACTAGTAAGAAATTGGCACTCAAAGGGAAAAAAAAGTAAAAGTATTTTCAACATGAAAACACAAAAGACAGTGGAACTGGAAACTTTAGATAAAACATGTCACCCATTTAACTTTATTGGGGGGAGGCAGGGGGCTCCTTGTAATGAACATTTCTACAGGTAATAACTGTGTTTTTCAAACTCACCTAAGTTGCCTATTATCCCAACAGGCACTTAAAACTACTACACTAGAACAGAAATCTTAAAAGAGTCATGACTATTCTTTAAAAACTGATGTTAAATTATCTTTCCTTAGAAAGAAATAATTTTCATATTCTGAGTGAATTTACAGCTATCAGTTAATATGCAATTCAGTTTTATCAAGGCAGAATTCATGCTATCCAATAATAACACAGAATTTAATACATATAAATTCAGCTTTAAAGTAATTTTTGGTTTTCTTAAGATCATTAATACAGTTATCAAGAGATTATTTTTGACAAGTGGAAATTCATAGTTTTTGTTACCTTCCCACTCCTCCACCCCCAACGACCCATGTATGTTTGGAAATGAATGGGTAGGGAAAAAAAATAAATGACTGAATACAAATGAGATGAACTTGTGCAAACTGCAACTTAACATGTCTCAACATCTCTCTATTAGGACAAAATTGTGCAATGGTGGCAAAGGTTTTGATAACTTATGACAGGTTCTAAATTCCTATGCAGTGTGACTCAGTTAAACAGAACCGAGCATTCCTAACTGGGGATATTCACTCAAATTATACTATATATTTCTACTAAATTCTCCCACAAACAAGTTAATGTCTAAGACTATGTATTTTAGCAACTTTTGTTTTAACCTCAAAAAGAATTTTGTTTAAGGCTTTAACAATTAGTTAACATTTTATTTCTAGGATCACTTCCATCTTTAAAAGCTCTACAAAACAACTGTGAAAACATTTTAAATCCACATAATAAAGGATAATTACCACTGCCTTAAAAAAATTCAAGAATCCTAAAAGAATCTCCTTAGTTAACATCGCAACTCCTGAAGTATGGCCATTTTTTTTTCTTGTTCCGAACAAGAGGAGGTACTGCATAAAACTTTTCTACCAAAAAATGTTTCATAAATCTGTATCTTAGCATAGTACGTCAGAAATCATATTTTTACACAGATTTGTTTCCTTTTCTGTGAATTTATTTAGGCACCTGTTCATTTGTTCCCAGATAAAATTATTTAGAACTCAACAATTTTTTAAAGTCTATTTTAATTATTTACACAAAGGGATCAACTGGAATATTACACACTTGGGGGATATTAATACCCGATGTACAACTTATAATAAACTACAAATGTCTTAATAGAATCACAGTTATGTTAAATTAAAAAAAATTAATCAAATTACTCCTTTAAAGCAACGATTTATGGAAAGTGGCTTGATTAAACAGTTGTATTTGAATCATAGCAAAACAATTATATTAGAACTAGAAGACACCTTAGAAACCATAGAGCTTCTTTGCAAAACTAAAGTATGCATTATGCTATCTCTGGGTCATGTGTCAAATTCCTCCCTCATATAGCACAGGCTACTCCAGAATATAAACACTACTTAAGGACAGTGATATGTCTTGTGATTGGAAAGACCATAATATCCTTCATCGCCTTGCATAGTGCCTATCCTCTAGTAGGTACACAATAAATATTCGATGACTATATAAATGAATTCTGCTTAAAAAAAGTTACACTTTAGAAATTAAATTTCAAAAGTATTTTTCCTTTTAAGATTTAATTATTAAAATAATGGGCTATATCTCTGTAAAAACTACTCCTAATTCTAGATTACTTAAGGAATTCTTCCAACACTACCTTTATAAAATTTGTTTTCCACTGTATAGGGTTCTCTCTACACACAGCAAGCTAGAAAATGCCCACCTTAGCCACTAATGGACCAGGTAGCAGGATAGAGTTGACATTAACGAATAAAGATTAAATGGCTGCAACCAACACTTGAAAATTTGAGTTATTAGGCCAAGTCCCATTATGTGATCTGTCATAAGATCTTGAGCCACAAGGAAGTAGGATGTAGTAGAACAATTTGATGTCATTTCATGGGGATATTCATGACAATACATCTTGAAGATAAAAGGACATTAGGAGAATTAAATTTAAAAGACGGAAAAGCAGCAACTCATTGGGCTTCTGGAAGGGTAAAGAAGACACTAATATAATGACCATAAAAATTAAAAAGAATGTTCAAAAATAAACTTCACCCCTTGCACAATTTTGCCTGAAGACTAGAGCTAAAGATGACAATGCAGGTAAAACTTTACAGGTTGTCTGAACTTGACACATAAGGAGTTATCTTAAGAGAACTGAATATAAATCACAAAGTTGTAAAACAAGATAGAGCTTTTGAGATGATTTAACATGAACACACAAATGGAAAGTGATTTATCCAAAATCAGTTTTAAAAGACATATAATGACTAAAACCTTAGCCTTTTTTCTCCTAGCAGTGATATTTTTCACCTTACTACACCATCTCATTTCAAACTGTTTATTCAAAGCATCATTAATGTTAATTTATCTATTTTTTAAAGCATGACAAAGTTGTAAATAGGGACCCACTTAACAAGAAGTGTTCAGAAAATATTACTTTAGCCAGTATTGAAAGTAGCTAAAAGGAATTCTGAAACTCTTTGACCTTCCACCAATCTTAATTATTTTTAAGTTTACATTTTTAATTAACTTTCAGCTTTTTTGTTTGTTTTTTTGGGGGGGCATCACTGCCCTCAGGTGGTCGTGGGAGCTACCCAGTGCCACTCCTGAGAGCTGCCGCTGGATTTGAACCGCCAAGCCCGCGGGCTGCAGCCCCACACTCAACCACTTACGCCACTGGGGCTTTCAGATTCTGTTGTTAAACAGAGTGGTCCCTATCTGCAGGTCCACCACCTAGTGAGTATTCATCTTGCTGCACTCACTACTTGAACTCTGTCTCCATTTTCTGCCAACCCATGCATAACCACCACTGGATGACCACAGGGACTCAGTCCATGGCTGGGAAATGCTCAGTGAAGCACCAAGGTCAACACAGGGCCTGGACTTCGATCTTGACCTCTTAAACACCTACTAAACTAACTGGCCCAAATGATTTTTAATATCACTACCAAAATTAAAAGCTATTTCAAAGACTGAAGGTTAAGAAAAGTTTAGCATTATGTTAAGAAAGAGCAACCTGACACAGGAAGACTAATTCCTGTGAGTAATTTTAATATGTTACCATTCCCCCACCCCCAATTATCAGAAAAATTTAGTAGCCCCAAATGGTTGCTATGTTCCCCACTATATACGGTGGAGTCTGACTTAACAGGAAAAGCTATGGGGAATCTTATAGGAACTTATCTAATGTAGAAAGTAAATGACCTTTTGATATTTTCCAATGCCTTTCCCCCCTCCTTTTTCCCCTTTTATAGAAAAAATATAATATTTTGGGGTGTGACCATGACAAACAGCAGTGGAAAGGGGAGAGAAATCTTTGTGAACAATGTATCTGTACATTTATTAAGGTTAATTTGAAAATTACAGAAGCCCATAAAAGTTTATTTCCTCAATATTCAGGTAAAACTAATCATTAAGTCTCAATTGAAGTTTTAATTAGTAATTAATCCATTATGTGAATATATAAAATGCAAAATAGGGATTATTTGAAAGCTTCATTAATTCATTGCACACTGGATGTTCACAATTGGTAAGAAAACTAGGAAGTAATTGACTGCATGCACCAAAAACCCCGAAACCGAAATCTCAGGAATTCAGTTTCTTTTCACAGGCATTGCGAGTTCGAAAACCAAAACTCAGGGAATACTGGCCCTTAGAGGGAAAAAGTTTCCACTGTCATTTAAAAATAAGCATTCAAGATGAAAACTAACAGCTTGCATGGAGCAAAAAGAAAATTAGGTAATGCTAAAACAAATGCTAATAATTTAGTGTAATGTACAAAAATGATGACTTTTACTTAAGTATGCCTTAAGAAAAAAGTACAAATTGTATTTACATAATTATACACTTTGTCTTTGACTTCTTTTTCTTCTTTTTACCATCTTTGCTCATCTTTTCTTTATGTTTCCGAATTTCCCGAACTAATGTGTAGAAGGCATCATCAACACCCTGAAATATACAAAAATACTTAAATATGAGTAAAATATGTGAGGCAAACAGATAACAAAAAGGGTACTTCGGTAGTGAATATGTGGATACCAAGAAAGATCAAAGAAAATTCACAATTCTCTTTAGGAAATTGACATCTGTCAGACTTGGCAGTCTTCAATATGTTCTTCATGTATAGTTGGCCAATATTATAAATAGAAGACTACTTTTGCAATATATGGTCATCTATATATAGAATTTACATATAGATGATCATCTATGATATAGAATAACTTTTTTCCATTAGCAGAACCTTAATTTGCTTCTAATTTTCCACAATGGAGACCCCAACCATGAAAAAACGTTAATTATTCCTTAGTTATTTCTGCACTTTATATATAAGCCAAAAAAGCATACATACTTATTTTCACATATATTCAGGAGCATGAAAGTTCTGGTTTAATATTTATATATAATACACAACTTTAATAAGTAAATAATACTTGAGTATATACAGGTTTCAAATAAGACACATTAAGATGCCAGTTTCAAGTTTCTTATGCAAGAAAGATTTTAAATGACCCCCAAGTAAGATGCACTATTTTGATTTGTGGAAAAATTGAGTCAAATATTTGAACTGAATCCTAGTTTGCTGGAGATTTTTCTTCATTGTTTCTTGCTAGTAAGTTATTCAAAAGCTAATAATACAAAGCCAAATGTATCTTCAAAGAGTTTTCCATTCAGTTATTGTGGCCTAAATGTATTTGTTAGCAAAGAAGGTATTAAAATCAATTACATCTAACAGCTACTTCAAGTCAGAATAATTTTTAACTTCGTAAAAACACCCATAACATAAAAAATACTTATCTGACAGTAAAAAGCAGGGCAGGTTTTTGACCCTGAAAAATGTAAAATTATAAGATTTCTCATGCTTGAATCATTTTCATTGTTGCCCTTGCTAAAAATTTTAAAAAATGAAAAAAACTAAAAAATATATGTATCTCAGATAATGTATATACTTGAGTATGAGCCAAGTTTTTACCAGCATTTCAAGCTGTTTTTGTGGTAAAATTCGGTGCCTCGGTGGATATTTGGGTTGGCTTGTACTAGAGTATACATGGTATCTCCCCACCCCCTTTGGGGAAAAATACATATTATTTATCGATGTATTTTCTTTTTTTTAAATCATTTTATTTGGGGCTTGTACAACTCTTATCACAATCCATACATCCATCGTGTCAAGCACATTTGTACATCTGTTGCCATCACCTTTTTCAAAACATTTTTCTATTTGAGTCCTGGTTTCACTTCATTTTCCCCACCCTCTCCAACCCTCCCTCCCTCATGAACCCTTGAAAACTTATATTTTGTCATGTTTTATACTGCCCAATGTATCCCTTCACCCACTTTTCTTTTGTCCATGCCTCAAGGAGGGGATTATATGTAGATCATTGTAATTGGTTCCCCCTCTCTTACCTTCCCCATACCTTCCTGTTATTGCTACTTTCATTATTGGGTGGGTCTAAGGGGTTTATCTGTCCTGGATACCCTGGTTTCCAGCTTATACCAGTGTACACATGCTGTGATCTAGCTGGATATGTAAGGTAGAATTGGGGTTGTGGTAGTGGGAGGGGGGTTTGGGGAACATTAAAGAACTACAGGCAAGTTGTATGTTTCATCGTTGATACACTGCACCCTGACTGGCTCATCTCCTCCTCGGGACCCTTCTGTAAGGGGATATCCAGTTGGATACCAATGGGCTTTGGGTCTCCAGTCTGCACTACCCCTCATTCACAGTGATATGGGTTTTTGATGCCTGATACTTGATCCCATCAACACCTCATGATCACATAAGATAGGTGTGCTTCTTCCAGGTGGGCTTTGTTGCTTCTCAGCTCAGCTAGATGGCCCCTTGTTTATCTTTGTCTCTAAGACCCCAGGCACTGTATCTTTTGATAGTCAGGCACCATCAGATTTCTTCAGTACACCAGCTTTGTCTTTAGCCATTGTGTCGGAAAGGTGAACATCATGGAGTGCCAGTTTAATAGAACAGTGTTCTTGCGTTGAAGGAGGACTTGAGTAGGGAGCCCATGTGCATCTGCTACCTTTAATATTAAAGTTTTTTTTTTCCCCGGGGGGGGGGGGGGGGCGCATCACTGCCCTCTAGTGGTGGGAGTAGGAGGCCCAGCCTTGCTCCTGTGGAGCCACTGCTGGAATTGAACCTCCATCCCAGTGGACCGCAGTCCCGCACACAACCACTATGCCACCGGTGCTCAGTCCAATATTAAACAGTTTAAAAATTTTCAACTGAGTATTTAACTATGAAAAGAAAACCTGTTAAACTAATAATGCTTCCAAATCTAGACACTAGGGGGAGTCATAGTAACAAGAGTATAAATCAAGCCTCCTTCGGAACAATGAAAAATTGGGTTTTACTCATTGTAATCACCTAAGTTAAATACTTCTAAGGATATATTAATTAAATTATTTTGGTAATATAAAACATTTTAAATTACAGCGATCTGATTTCCCTACTGCTTTACTAAGATCTTCTGGACAATTTCAAGATAGCAATAAATTCAAAGGATTTTTTCAATTGACACTTCTATGATTCAAAAAAGGATCAGCATTAGTATGTTAAAAAAGTGAATCTGGTTCAATTGAGAGAGGGCTTGCTTATGTTTAAACAAATCGTTGTAGAATTAACCAGTATTGTTTCTAATTTGGAGATTTTGTCTTTACTGTTTCTGGTTGTTAAGTTATCCAAAAGGTAGTCTAGTCATTTTAAGCCAAATGTTGTATTTTCAAAGAGTTTTCCATTTGGGCATTTGGCCTACAGTTCCAGAGAGCTCTTTTTCATGGGTTATCACTGAAACAAACAAACAAAACCCTCACTGCCATCAAGTCCGTGCTGACTCACAGCAGCCCCTGTAGGTTTTCAAGAAACAGACTGGGGGAGTAGGGGGAGAGCCCAGTCTTTCTTCTGCAGAGCTGCTGCTGACCGTGCAGGTCACAGCCCAACACAGAGCTACTATACCACCAGGGTTCCATTAAATTAAAAATTATTCTGACTTGAAAGAGCTGTTAGCTGCAATTGGTTTTAATAAGTTTCTTGCTAACAAATACACATAGGCCATGATAAACAAGTGGAAAACCAATAACGCTTGTTTTATAAATAATATATAATGGGTAACAAACATAATAAAAACTACATACATAATATACTAATTGAACACTACGGTTAATCTGAAAACAGTCCCAAGCTGCATTTAATAATACCCCCACTGTCTCATTACTAATAAAACATAAACCTGTATGCTTTTTATTTTCCACCAAAGGAGAAAAAGTGATTAATTAGCAATACAATCAAGCTTCCACTAGTGACAATTTTAGTCTATCTGCATATACCTTAACATACTTGGGGGAAAAAACATTTTTTTCAAAGCTATGTTTTTTTTGTTTTTGCAAAACAACCTTACCACCTTCAAACCACTCTCCATTACACTTAGTATATCTGCGATTCCATTCTTAGAAACATTTTTTATGTTTAGATGACTGACAACACCTCCCTCATTTTTTCTTTACCTCTTCTAAAGTCATCAGATCTCTGTTCTTTCATGTCTCTCCTCATTTGTGGAAACAAAGTTGCATGGAGCGAGGTTAGGTAAGGTGTGTGGGGCAAGAGTCATGCTGCTTTTTGCCAAAAACTGGTGCACTAAGCTAGCTGATGAGCAAGTGCATTGTCATGGTAGCAAAACCAATCTGCCATCTGCCACAAATTAAGGCCTTTTTTGTTGCATACCGTTATGCAGCATTTTCAGAACCTCCAAATAGAAAGCATGATTAACAGTCTGACCTGAGAGGAACAAACTCCAAATGCACTGCGATTCAACAATTTTGTCCATTTGGGAAGTTGACGGAAGTCCAGAATGAGGTTTGTTATCAAACGACATGTCACTATTTTGGAAACTAGAAAACTATTCGTACATTTGAGCTTTCCCCGTATCGCTGTTCTTGTAAGCTGTCTTCAAACTCACAGATTTTCACAGCTGCATGTTGTTCTCTTAAACTGGCCATCACAAAAAAAACGAGGTTTGAGTGAAACTACTTTTATAAAAAACATTCCCTGTGACTAAAAAGAATCTTTACAGGTGACACCACTGGATGCACCAACTCAGAGTGAGTTGCTTGATGCTCACCTAGTGAGAACAGTATGTCATACTACTCAAAGGTCCACTCTGCCCAGCACAATTCTGGTTTTGAGGTGGAGGTACCCCCAGTATTTAACTTCACACTAACTTCCACATATACAGGAAAACTTCTAGTAAAGATATAATAAAGAGTAATTATTATTTAGTTCACCAAACTCTTGGTTAGTTTAGAATTAAAAAACCCTTAGTGTGGAATGGCACCTTAAAAAGCATCTAATTCAGCTGAGCCCTGGTAATGTAGTGGTTGGGTGTGGGACTGCGGCCGACTGGCTTGGCGGTTCAAGTCCAGCAGCAGCAAGACTGGGCCTCCCACTCCTACCAGAGGGCAATGACGCCTAATTAAAAAAAAAAGCATCTAATTCAACTTGTTTATTCTTCGTGAATTTCTCTTTGTTTTACATCCAATGTAGTCAAGTCCTTTTCATTTGCATTTATAATACAGAATACTGTTAATGGTACCTACTGAATGATGACACTGATAAAATTAAAAATCACGACAAGGTCCATTCTACAATGGAAATAATGTGCAAGTAGTTGAGACAATGACAGAAATAATCTGATAATGTCACTATGAAGATGGTGGCAGTTGCTTTAGTTTATTACACGGAACTCTACCTTCTACGTAAGATTTTTAAAATTGTAACTATTAGAGAAATGTCAGCATAAAATCTAAATAGGGCAGCAAATTTTTTGTCGTATGGAAACTAAGCATTCTCATACCCCACTAAAGGGAGCAGCAATACTTGGAGGATAAGACTTGGGGGAGGGGAGCAAGGGGGAAGCGATCACAAAGACAACATGGTCTCTATCCCAGGTGAATGAACCGCAGTGAAGTGGGTGAAACGAGACAGCAGTCAGTGTAAGGCATTGGGGGCGGGGTGTGTGTGTGTGACAACAATTTATAAATTATCTAGGGAACGTGGGGGAGGGAGAGAAAAATGAGCTGAGGCTAGGGACTTAAGTAAAAAGAAAATGTTTGAAAAAGATGAAAACAACATATGCCTGGGTGTGTTTGACAAAATGGATGTATGTATGGACTGTAATAAGAGGCTGCAAGAGTTCCCAATGAAATGATTTAATTAAAATTTTCTGGTCCTAATCAATGCTACCTTAAAAGTTTAACTTTTTAATGTGTATTGTAATATACAGCTTCATACAATTATCCTTGTTAGATACTGTGTTCATAAAGCTCGAGTAAAACATGCCTGTCATGCTTTATTTATGAGATTGGTGGATCAGTGTACCACCACTTTTAGGACCAAGTCTACTATTTAGATGTGTACTTTACCCTTTCAGGAAACACACTTCAAATGTCCCACCTGAAAATCCTATAATAAATACCATCATGTGCCTTAATAAGTGTAATAAATAGTATGTGTGTAATTTGAAAAATATAATTGGCATGAACTTCATGGTATCTACTGAATGAAATATTTCCGTAACAAGACAAAACTTAATGTGAATTGGTTTAGAGAGGTAGTTGAGACTATTCAATAAAAATTTGCAGGGCAGTTATTATGCACCAGAAACCTTGAAAGGCGAATTGGGATGTAATGATTAAAAATACATGATTTCTGCTGGCTGAGGTCCTACTGCCTAATACAGAAATAAAATATATAGAAGGTCATTTCTATTACCTTGGTAAATTCAAATATTAAGGGAATGCAGAATAGAAGCACTACGCCCAGTTGATTTTTAAAAAAACAAAACCAAACTCATTGCCATTGACTCACAGTAATCCTATGTAAGGACCCAAAACAAAAAACAAATACAGCCAAGATGAAATAATTTTAAAATGTAAGACCAAAAAAATACCTAAGTGGGAAGATGGTAGGGTTACCTGTATATGATATGCGATGGAACTTGAGATTTTATTCCATAAGTAATAGGAAGTCACTGACTGGAGATAGGAAATGAGGATATCTCTAGTTGACAAATAAGAGGGATATTGTACTAGTAAGAAATGTACAGGTCTTAACTCAAACCACAGCTCCTTGCCAGAGTCAATGCCAACTCAGAGTGATCCAGTAAGACAAGGCAGAACTGTTCTGTGAGTTTCCCAGACTGTAACTCCAAGGAGACTGGGAAGCCTTGTGTTTCTCCTGCAGAGCCCCTGGTGGTTCCAAAACTAGCCTGTAACCACACTGTCACCAAGGCTCAGAACTAGTGATGTGATAAAAGATAACAGAATATACCATCAAAGGAATGAATGTATGGCTGCTTCCTAGTGGAAGTGAGAAAGAGGGAGTTTGGAGCCATTCTTTTGACTCCTAGCTTTCTCAGCTGGATACAAATATGGAATGCAAATACAGAACACATGAAGAGGAACAGCTCTTTGCTTGTTTCTACAAAGTGCGCTGCTGTGGTAGTGGCACTGCGCCACCTTCTTGGGCCTTCCCATTACAACTCTTTAACATTTTCATATCTCACGCTCTTAAAAAGAAAGATAGCATCAGTTCCCCAATACTTAGCTTAATGAAAACTAATTAAATCATTAGACCCCACAGGAATGGAGATTAGTCTACTGGGCTATCAATGTTATCTCAATTATAATTCACATCCAATAGATTCAAAATGTATTAATTATGGCAGGGCGGAGATTCTACTTTCCTTATCTTTTAGTGCTTCAAAATAGAGCACCACAGCTACGTAATTCCATTCCAAAAGATTGCTACTTAATGTTACCTTTGAAAAACATGTGATTTGTGCCAAAATGCTGAACTTACCAGATTACATTACAATGCATTTTTTAATTTTCACACAGCCAGGAGTCTTTTCTTCTTTGCTGATTTTTTTCAATCTGTACTGTCGGATCTCTCTCACCAATGTATAAAAAGCATCCTCCACTCTCTGCATTGTAAAACACAACTTCTTTAAAGTTTGTTTCATTGGTAAGGGTAATTTATTGGGGATAACCATGTGCAAGAATCTGATAGTATGAGCTGAACGCCTTAGTTTTTTTAACTAGAAATGGGATTTTTTAATAAAAGCCAATGATGTTTTTAAAAATGGACTAGAATTCTGTTTTTCTTAAAACAAAGTAGTTTAAAAAAACAAAAAGTAGTTTTCTTTTAATGGAATTAGAACATATAATTAAAAAAATTAAGACTAAGTGGGAAACAGTGGAAAAACCTTAATACTATTGTCAATTAGCACAATCATTTTGGTTTGATGGTCATGGACTTAATCAAAGCTTAAAGTTCATATTGCTTTGACATACTGAAAAATAAGTGCACAATATACTAACATTCTGATTCTCCACTCTTGTGGGGGAAAGGGGAGGGGATAGTATAAATGGGATACATTATCTCTGATCAAAAAAACTGTAAACGCAACTCAAAATCAAGCCAGGCCAAGAAACTAAAATCTCAAGTTCTTCCTTGAGTTACAACACTGAATCAACTATATATCAAAAGCATAGTTGGTAATTTAAAATTCAACGAGATATAGAGAACTTGGCCCTTAAATCTTAACTGACATTAAATGGCTTAGATTTTGCGTGTAGAAATCAATCCTCTTATATTGAGAACAATTAAAAAAAGCCCACCTCAGTATTTTAGGATATATTAAATTTTACAAATCTCAAGAGTACATTAAGAACTGCTTCAGTAGAAATGAGTAATTTACATTTAAAATATGCCCTTAATTAATTATTGATTCGTTACTTTCAATTAAGAAGCAGGTATTTAAATAATGTTTAGTGCTATATAGCTCCAATTACTAACATATACCATCCGGTGACATATTTCTACTCCATCTAATAACAAAAATCATTATAGCCTAGGAAAATCTGCATCTTATTTTCAATGGAATTAATTTAACCATCTAGATCAGTGTTTCACAAAATGAATGACTCCACCTTTGGAGGCAGGGTGGCCCTGGAATAATCCTGATAGAGACACTTGACTCTGGATTGAGGGCTATAGCCCATAGCTTTCAAATTTGGGGGGTTGGAGGATGGTGGGAGAGGGTGTCTGAGTAATTTTCCCCTGTCAAATATGTAAGAACAAGTTAGCTAAATCAACTTGAAGAACACATGCCTACCAATTTTTAAAAATCATTTATATTAGTACTTTAATTTAGGTGCCTACTTGTACTTGCATAGCTGTTTTGTGTTCTTAGCTTATATTTAGCATTGATTCTCAATAGGAAAGGGATTATATTTACTCATGTCCTTGAAAAAGCTACATATTAGAACTTTTAGAGGATAAATAATTTAAATCATTAAAATTACCCTTCTGAATGCATAGCCTGGCATTTAAAGTATCTCCAACAATGATTCTTTTCATGATTCTTTTCATACTGAAAACATATACCGTGTATGTTTAAAACACAAATACACACATAAATGTAAACATGTATAGTGAAACCAGTTAAAAGCTCATATTTCAAAAAATCTTAAGAATATAAGCTTATTCCTACTTTTTTGTTTTCTTCAAGATTCATGGTTAATGTAGAAGTATCAAAACATTGGCTATGAGAAAAAAGACATTGGTTCTCAACTAATTATACAAATGAATTTTGATTAAAACATTTCTAAAATCATCTGGGTGTGTTTACTTTTCAATTTTAAACATCCCCATCACCAATAACAGAATGATTTCTGTTTCTAGCAATGCAGAGAGATTTGGAAGTTAATAATTTAAGAGAAGAGATCTCTACCCACCACCAAGAATTCAGAATTCAGGCTTCATTTAAAGCTCAAATAACTGTCACTGGGAAGCTGTTATTCCAGAAGGACTTTTTCCATTTTTAATTTCACTAGTGTGAAATTTAGTTTAGATTTTAAAGAGCCATATATATTTTTTAAGAGCCATATATTTTTGAAACTTAAATTAGTTATGATTTCTTGATAATATGCTTTTCTTTGTATATGTACTCTGGCATTGACTTTAGTAATAACTGCATATAATACACATGTATGAAATAGAACATTGATTACATATTAAAAGTTATGTAGGCTATTCTCCACAGCAAAAAAATTAAAATAAATTACTATAACCCCTGGACAAGTTGCTAAATGCTTGAATGGCACTAAATGATTTGCTCTTGAGACTGGCTTGCCACAAAGACTCATGTATATTTTATTTTTATTTTTTGGCATCACTGCCCTCTGGTGGTCGTGGGAGCTACCCAGCTCTGCTCCTGAGAGGCGCCGCTGGCTTTGAACCGCCAAGTCCATGCACGGGCTGCAGTCCCGCACTCAACCACTTATGCCAAGGGGACTCAGCCCGCAAAGACTAAGTTTTAAATGTCACTTGTCAATCTTAAGTATACTAGGAAATATTTACATAGGAAGAAAAGTAAACAAGTTTAAATATCTAGGTATACTAAAACAAAAAGATCTGACCTGAAAAAGATACCCATAAGAGTACCTAAACGGATAGAGTACCTAAACTGATCACACTACGTAGATGGGCCAACGAATAGCATTAGTCCATTATCTGGCATCTTAGGAGCCCTGGTGGCACAGTGGTAAGTGCTTGGCTGCTAACAGAAAGATTTGTAGTTCAAATCCACCACGGTTTGACAGGTTGCTTCCAAAAATTTTCAGTGTTGAAAACCCATAGGGCCAGTTCTATGCTGCTGTCCCATTAGGACACTAAGTTTGACTCCACCTCAAATTTGTTTAATCCTTTAAATAAAATATTTCATTGGTGGGGGGCATCACTGCCTCTGGTTGTCGTGGGAGCTACCCAGTGCTGCTCCCGAGGGCCACCGCTGGATTTGAACCTGCAAGCCCGCAGGCTGCAGTCCCGCACTCAACCAGTTATGCTACCGGGACTCAGCCCTAAAACATTTCATTTTAAGCAAGTATTTGTTTCTGTAGATTGGCTTACTATATGCAAAAGTTTTTTTGCATTCTTTGTTCCAACATCAAAGTTCCAATTTATAACTTACTAGATTTTCTAAGGGAGGGCGGTGAAAGGAACAAGATGTAGTTTAAAATCCAACTATGCATTCCTAATTTTAAGAAATCTTGCAAACTATAGCTCACTTGGAGCGCTGTTAAATACATTCATGCCAGCACTTGGGAAGCTGTATGTGCTGCACAGCAGATTCTTAATAATGGTTTGGCCAATTGTTAACTCATAAAAAGCTATTAAAGTTCAAGGTATTGTTCTCATGTACCCAAATTCTATTAGTTAGCCATCCTTGTTAGTACAGTGGTGAGTATCCTTGCCTGTCAAATTCTATTAGATATTAGAAGGACTACAGTGCATAAGGAATTTCTGTGATACTTATTAACAATAAATCAGAAATGTTCCTAATTTGTAACTAATTTTAAGTAACTAGAAATGAATAGCAAACTAGAGAGTCAGTCAGTCACCTAAAAGTGCTAAGTTCATTGAATTAATTTTCACCTTATGGTGAGAGCTTCAGAGAAACAAAAAGCTGAAACAGGAGTCTCACATAATCTAAGCACTCCACTCTGGCTATCCTTTTAACTGAACCCTTCCCCCTTCAGTTTGAGCAGTGTGTAAAACTGACAGCTGATTTCCATGGTATCAACAGCCTTTGCCAACAATGCAAATTCACGAAGGGATGAGAAAAATGCGCCAATAACTACCCACACACGTGAACTAGCAGCAGTCCGTAAGACACTGAAAATAGGGACCATGCATTGAGCACATAAGCAGCACATAAAAATGTATGTGGCCCTTTGAATGTGCATTAAAATAACTGGAAAGAATAAGCAATTTAGATATCATTAGCTTTTAAAAATCATAATAAAATAATCATAAACATATAAATTATGTAGCCTCCAAGTCCTATCTTTAGAAGCAATAGAAGAAAATTTCTAATATTTAATGTCTTAAAAAATTAAGTCAAATTCTGATCTATTTAATCAGACACTTTAAAGGTCTCCTGGGTGTCGTGGGTCAGCAACAATGTACAGGCCAAGTACATATTTGGTAGTAACTATACAAGGAAAACTTATTTCTGCACTGCTCATAGTTCGCACTGAGCTTGTGTATTTTAAAAGAATTATAAAAAAAATAATAATACGTAGCAGATACTGCATGTGTCTACAAGCCTAAAATATTTACTTCCTGGCCCTTTAGAGAAAAAAAATCTATGAGAACTTCTTAAACAATGTACTCTTTCTACTAACCTGAATATCTGAACGCTTCAGAAAGTTTGTGGAAAAAGCCTGTTATCTTTTAACTCCATTTTTCAACAAACTTTTTGAAGGTCCTTTCCCTAGTGATCCCTTTTTGGTACTTGTGTTTTATGTTAATAACAAATAACAAAATTGGGGTACAAAAACAAGTAGCAACCTGGTGAAATTCAACAAAGATATTCTTATTTATTTAGTCCCATTAAAAGAAAGTTTATGTAAGAAATAAGCAGCAAATAAAATACTCCGCAAGAAGCAAGGTTTCCAAATTTATTTATGAAACTAGAAATGTAAAATTTATAATTTCAAATATTTCATTTAATAAGTGTTACAATTACTGGAAATAGCTCTTTAAAGTCTTTTGAAAGCATGCAGATAGCGAATTAATTTCCACAAAGAAAACAGAATAAAACTTTTTGAAGATAAATTCATTTCTAAAGCAAAACAACTATTTAATGATGAAAAGAAAAAAGATCAGAAGCTAAATATCTAAGCAACATAAATTACGTAAAAGAAATCAACAAAATGAGAGATAATTATGAGAGGTTAAATGCCAGAAAGTTAGGAATTACAAGTATTCTTTGATGTTATACTCTTCTACATTTTCTTTTTTTTTTTTTTTTTGGTTTTGGTTTTGTGGGCATCACTGCCCTCCGGTGGTCGTAGGAACTACCCAGCGCTGCTCCAGAGAGCAGCTGCTGGATTTGAACCGCCGCGCGGGGCTGCAGTCCCGCACTCAACTATTCACGCCACCGGGGCTCAGCCCTGTTCTACATTTTCATTAGATGATGCACATAAAGGTCTATAAAGCAAATTTCTTTACATTACCCCACTTCCATCTCATTTACCCTACATACATTTTTCAAAACATATACTGGTAAATAATATCACAAAGCACTATGACATCTAAAAAAAGTTTACATTCAAAGCCAGGTGGAGTACTATTTAATCATTATGTATGCTGTAGTACATAAAAGTTTTGGTGTTAAATACCAAGAATTAATACTTAAAAAACCGTGCAAGGAAAGATGATGGCTAATTTTAGGCTCTTTTCAAATGAAAAATGCAGAAATACATTGTGGGAACAGGAACGAAAGTGTTCTGAGCCTTGGTAGTGCAACAGTTAAGCATTTATCTACTAACTGAAGGGCAGCTGTAATACACTTAGTAGCTGTAGAAAAGAAAGATTTGGTTATCTCTTCCCCTTAAGAGTCTTCTGGGCGACAGCTTGAAAAGCTGCCTGGGGACATTCTATCTCCTGGGACATACGGAGTCAATGAGAGTGAAAACGAGGCTCCTCAGTACTCACCAACTGTAACTGCCCTGCTACTCAGATGGGGGTCTATGCACCCAAACCAGCATCAAGGGAGAGAGGTTAAGAGAAACGCCGCATCGCAGATCTCCACCCAGATCTGCTGATTCAGAATCTGGGCTTTAATAAGCTGCTCAAGTTGAATTGGTGCTTTTTGAAGTATAAGAAGCGCTGCTTAAGACTGTTCTTTGCTTTATGAAAGCGAAATATGCACTAATCTAAAAAGCAACTTTTGAAAGCTAGAACTATTGCAACTGTAGCAAAGCACTATTAGAACAATCTAGGTGGTAAGCCTGAAGATGTTTTTGCTAAAAGTCTTGTAATTTTATAGATAAAAAATGTTCTAAAATAGTATTAGGGAAAATATAATAAGCTATATTAAAATATGATCTCTGAGCACCTCTTCTCAGGAACTCAGAAAACTGGTCAGAGAAGACCACTAAAAAGGCAAAAACAAAACAAATCAGACTTCTTCCCAGCCTTTGGGTCTTGGAAATAAATCGAATAAAATCTTAATCCATTTAATAGAATGCATATTGAGTCTTTTTGACAAAAAACAAAATTGTTAGTAAAATTACTATGAGCTATTTGTACTATAAGATCAAACAATAGAAATTGTTTTTAAATTTCAAAACTCCTGAAATAGAATTTGTTGTCTCATTATGTCACCATATTGGTGCACGTAAGCAGCTACATATGAACATTCCCATGGAATACAGAAATATATATTAATGGAATTGTAAAATGTTTACTTACTGCCTTACACAATTCAATGAAAGATCTAATATATCTGCTTTCAAGTTTAACTGTATAACAAGCTATCCACTGACTATTTTACATTATATTATAAAGAATAAATTCCAAGAAGTCAGTTTTCTGGACTCACAGTAACCAGAGAAGCCCCAAACATATGTTCACTTTCTGTGGAATGTAAATTGATCAATCTCCTATTAGAAGAAAGTCATATTCCATCACAAGGTTTATATTCTTTTCTTTTATTTTTTTTGGGGGGGGGCATCACTGCTCTCTGGTGGTGGGAGTAGGAGGCCCAGCCCCACTGCTGGAATTGAACCTCCGTCCCAGTGGGCTGCAATCCTGTGCACAACCACTATGCCACCGGGGCTCAGCCCTTTTTTCTTTTCTTTTTATTTTTTGGGGTTATATATTCTTGTCTAGAATTTTTCCCCCTATATTATCAATTGAAATTATTTTCACCTAGATAGTTACCTTTAAAATAAAGAAAACTTTTAAACAAAACTCACTCTCCACTTGGCATTAATTTTTGTGAGTGAGGGAGGGAAGATTTCTATTTCCCATCTAAATATTCTCTTGCTTTAAACACCTCCTCCAAAAAAAAAACACAGCATTTAAAAAAAAAAAAACCTGTTAAAAGTAAAATTCTTCATAGAGATACAACAAAATCTATCCTAAAACTATAACACAATGCTCTTAAAACCACTTCTAAAATAGGAAACCTAAAATTTGTTGCCCAGTTCTTTGCCTCTCTATAAATCCATAACAGTGAAAACACCCACTAACACTTCTTGAATTCTGAATGTAAGGTATTGTTCAGAGATTAAGAGAACTTTTTCAAAATGGGGAAAAAACAAATCCAAAAGAAATATAATGGGCATTGAATCAAGAAGTGTTACCTTGTAGTGTACTTAAGTGAACATTTACCAAATAAACATTATTTCCTTGTTTCTCATAATGAAAGGAAAAATAAATCATATCATAAAATCATTTAGGATTCATTTACAAAACTGTTCTTGCCCTCACCCCATAATGATGCTTTTAGAAATATTTATTAGTAACTCATGATTAATGATTGAAATCAATCAATTTTTTAAAGAAATGTATCCGTTAACAGTTTTACTTACCTGTCTTGTCTTTGCTGACGTTTCAATAAAAGGAATTCCATAACTTCTTGCTAAGTCCTGAGCCTGTTTTGTGTCTACTGTTCTAGAAGGCAA
Source organism: Nesogale talazaci (assembly GCA_004026705.1). Lineage (NCBI taxonomy): Eukaryota > Metazoa > Chordata > Mammalia > Afrosoricida > Tenrecidae > Nesogale > Nesogale talazaci. The sequence goes on along the minus strand of PVJH01007429.1, from coordinate 49,468 downwards.
ATCACACTTATTTCCTACAAGGACCATGGGTACATCTTCTGAGTCTTTGACTCTTTTTATTTGTTCTCTGTGGGGGGAAAGGTAGAGAAGATATGAGTGATTCAAAATTCTTCCCCAATTTCTTCACAATTTTTGATGCAATCTGGTTGAAGGAAACATAAATTGCCTAGCTTCCATCATACTAAGCTTTTGTTGCTTCACTTCTAGATCTAGTTATATTTTCTGCATGTTAGAGGTAGATTTTATTATGTATCCTTTAAAAGATCAAATACTAAAGTACAGTAAAATGACAATAGGTTCACATGCAGGTCAGTCACAATAAAGCAAAATACTGAAAATGTTTTTTTAAGTTTAAAAAAATCTTGGAAATATATCCTCTACTTTTTTGTTAGATGCGTAGCTATAACTTTAAAGTACTTTATGAAAATATGAATTATAACATTAACATAATTTTAACTTCTTTTGTCAGAAAAGGGGATCAAGGAAAAGCTTTTGGTTTCTATATGAACAATACTGAATTCATTTTGCTGTTCAATGTGAAAAGTACACGTGTGTGGCTGCTAATTTTTAATAAGATATGCAAAAATCTAATTCTGGAAGGAAATGTTATTGTCATCATTTTAGTTGAATTTTAAACATGTAGCATAAAAGGGCAGGAAATCAGATTTGGTTCTGCTACTTATTAACCAATATATGTATACATAGTAATCTATGAGGAGTACTGGGAACCATGAATTGTGGGCCATGCATTGAGCTTCTACTCACAAGATCAGCTGTTCAAACCCACAAGCTGCTCCATGGAGAGAGATGGGGCTATCTGCGCTTATAAATATTTGAAAACCAAAAGAACAGTTCAATTCTGTCTTATTGAGTTGCTATCGGTCTTAATCAACTTGAAGACAGTGCTTTTTCAGTTTTATACTAATCTATACAAATATTACCATCCACCCAAATTTCTTTTTCATTACTAGAGTATAAAGACACTGTTGTTTGAGAAATGTAGTCAGTTTTGTGCATACTTGCTATATTCTTTAAAACAGTAATTGCGCTACTTCCTCAGCTTTTTTTTTTTTTTTTTTACAACTTTGGCATTAAAAAAAAAAATAACTCAGATGGATATTCATCCAATTCCAAGAAAATTTACCCCAATATAGTTCATTATTTCTAAGGCTATTTGAGTAGTATGATCTCAAAATCTCCTTATATTTATAACATTTAATCTTAAGACTGATATTAAAAAGTTTAGGCTCCTTTCTCTAGCATAGAGTAGCCAAAACCACGAGGTGTTCCAGAGCCCAAGATGTCTAAGATTCACCACTTTCAACTCTAAATCTGAAACAAATTACTTACGAACTTTAATATACTCTGGAAAGCTTACTTAATGTCACTAGAATTATTTTAGAATTTAAATTAGGCAACACCAGGATTCATAGTTTGTGGGGAAAATGAAATGAGGGATAAAATTTATCCAACACCTTTTTGAAGCCCTCTCATTGTATGCACAGTGCTCAACACTCCTTTCTCTCTACCCTCCCTATCCTTCCCCTGCACTTCCAAAACAAGGGAATTGTTTTTATTATGGAGAACACTCACTGTTTTGAACTTTTAAGTTCTTAACCAGGCCTTCATATCAAAATTCCCTAGGGTCTTCCTCAAAGTATCCATTACTAAGTAGGGCAAGATATATTAGAATCCCCGAAAAAAGTATCAACATGAATATTTGATTAAGACTTGGTAAAGGAATACTTTATTATAGAATAAAGTCAATACACATTTTTAATTGTTTTAAAGCAATTCTTACTTAAGTTCAGTTTCAGTTCTACTATTTGTTACATGGTTTTTTTTGTTCAACCTATTAAGACATTTACTTTTGGTAACATATAGTCAATACAATAATTGGAGATTTGCAATATTCCAAAATCACCAAATCTCTCAATTCTTGGATTTGTTATTTTTGCAAACCAACTTCGACTTCTAATTTTACTTTGCATCATGTTTTATTTGGCTCACTAGGTTTCAACCCACCTATAATGGTGAATATCTTCAAATGACTTAGTATTATTTATGGCAAATACACAAAGAAAGCCCTCCCCAGTCCTCATGTACTGGTCCCTCATTGCACTGTATTCTTCTTGACCTGCTGTGTCGAGAATATCCAAGAGACAGGTTTCTCCATCAATTACTACTTGTTTTCTGTAGGAATCCTAAGAAGGGAGAAACACAGTTGGGATTATTATACTGCACCTTTTACTTTTAGAAAGGTCTTCTGCAGAGATCCAATAATACAAGTGCACATATTAATAAGTAGAAAAAGAGGGCTCACATTAGCTACAAAGGAAAGTAAATAATAACAAAATAACAGGCTTAATTCACAAGAGGAAAAAAAAAATCAGTCAATTTACAAACTTCTTAGTTTTACACAAATAATGTGTAAGTTATACATGTTTTGCCAACCAGGGAAACCCCGCTTGTGTAATTTTCCTGTGTGCGGTCTGTGCATCACACGTTTTGGCAGCCTGTTTATATGAGCACATATGTGACACACAATGGCAACTGCCAAATGAATACATAAAAGTGACCAATACTCAGGAATCTAATCTGCTCTGTAAACTCTGGGACCAATTATCTACAAACAGTATATCAATATAAAAATAACAAAACTGTTCCATCTGCAAATTCAGAGGCAACTCTAGGATAAAAAGGAAAGACAGGAAGCGTGCTGGAAGACTATGCAACTATTAGACTAAGTAAAGGAAGGGGGTCACATTTCAATACAATCTTGAAAACTGGATTTTCCTAAGTCTGTATAATACTTATATCTCAAAGACTTTATATACCCTCCATTAAGCCTCAAGAAAGCAAAGAAAGGGGGTTGAGGAAGCGTGACATCATAGAATAAAACACGTGATAACTCGTTTAAATATAAATATGAGAACATAATATCATCAGAGGCTCAAGTAGGAAGAGAATGCTTTGAAAATGATGATGGAAGGCTGAGCCCTGGTGGCGTAGTGGTTGTGTGTGGGACTGCAGCCCACAGGATTGATGGTTTAAATCCAGCAGCAGCTCTCCAGGAGCAAGGCTGGGCTTCCTACTCCCACCAGGGCAGTGATGCCACAAACAAAAAGAAAATGATGATGGAGGCATGTGTGCAATTATGCTTGACACATTGGAGGAATGTTTGGTTTGTGATAAGAGATATGAGTCCCCAATAAAATATTTTTAAAAAGAACACAATCTTACTGTTCTTCATATGAGCAGAATTAAAATGCCTTAGTTCATTAATTTCTTCAAAGATTACCCCATCATAAAGAGTACAACCACCAAAAATAGCATTGAAAATGTTTGAAAAATATGCAAAGTATACGACTACAAAGACACTTATAGTGTGATTACAATAAAATGTACATATATACATAAATATGTATCTGTGACCATTTGACTCTAAACTGACTCCAAAGCACTGAGTTGTTTTTGGTTTTAGTTTTTCTGGGGTGTGTGTGTCTGTGTGTGTGTATGATTAAACACATTTGATATCTGGTCATATATACAAGGGAGCTTCAAAAAGTTAGTGGAGAAATTGCATTTTTTCACAAACTTTCTGAAGTTCCTCCACAGGGCAAAATGTTAACACTGATTATATCTTTGATGGAGACAAAACCTATCTCTTGCTTTATCTTTCAAACAAGCTTCCACATTGCCTACTATAAAAAGTTAATTCTGGGTTGAGCACTGGTAAGCATAGTGGTTGTGCGGGACTGTGACCCACTGGGATGGAGGTTCAATTCCAGCTCCACAGGAGCAAAGGCTGGGCCTCCAACTCCCACCACCAGAGGGCAGTGATGCCCAACAAACAAACAAACAAACAAAGTTAGTTCTTTGCCCAGTCAGGGGGTGGGGAGTGGGGGGAGAAGGAATATACATACATATTTTTTAAATTAGAAACTCTTTAAAGATTTGAACACATATGCTTGATATGATTTAGACTAATCCTTTAATTAACTACCTGAAAGAACTTACGAATTGCAGTCTTTATCCAAACCCTCTGCCATCAAGTTAATTCTGACTACAGGTCGATCTATACTTACAGTTTAGAATCACTCTGTGACCCAGGTGTGGCTACTGGCGACATAAGGTAGATCAACCAAGACTCCCTTTGCCTACAGCTTTCATCTCACATTCTTGACTTGATAATACTGTATGAAGTAAACTAAGCGTTCATAGGTTCCTTGTTCTTTAAAGCTAAAACTTCCTACCCACGATAAAAATTAAAGACTACACAGATTCTGGGGCCACACAAGTCTACATAAAAACATAAAGCATGGCTATGGGATTATTCAACATCTGCCTGTATATGAAGCCTCCAAAATGTATCTCAATAAAGTTCCTTTTTCAAAATCTTTGAATACTTTGTATTTCAAAAGTTTACATGTAATATCAGTAATTTCTGTATGTACTTCACAAGATATTTCCATAACCACTACTCAACCAAATGAGCCTGAAAAACAATCCCTATTCAAGGTTATCTTATTCCTGCTATCTTTTCCTTTCCCAAACTAAAAACATTGAAAATAAGATTCTGAATCACATTCTCTCAGAGAAAAAGAGCAATATATTAATAAGCAATACTTCTGATGAGAAAATAGATGAAAAAGTCATTATTTTCACATCCAGCCCCAACTTTAGCCCCATCCCAAACACCAACCTAAACTCTAACCCCAACCCCAACTCTTGCCTCTGCAGCCCCAATCAAATTGACAGAAATAAAAAGAAATTAAAAGAAAAAGTAAACTCATTGTTAGTGGGTGAAATGGGCACTGTTTAAATATCTGCATCTTTGAAGATAGACAAACTTATAAATACATTTTCAGATTTATTGTCATCACCCATAGCCTTTGTGCACTTGGAATTTTTATCTTGGCTGTACATTGACTTACATAATTTTAAAATGTGTTTCTTAGTTTAAGCACTGCTGTGATGTGCACAAGGACTTTTAAAACTAAGAATAAACCTAACATTAACCAGGACATTTTTTCCACCACTATCACACATTATGCCAAGCATTTTGCAGTTGCCTAGGTTAGGGAAAGAGACATAAAATGTAAATAGATAACTAGATGTCCAAAAACATAAACTAGCATGTTGACAGCAGGGAACCAGGGCTTTACACAATGGGAGAAGGAGAAAAGAGAGGCAGGTGAGGACAAGATGATAGACTCATGAAAGTATTCCCTAGCTCCAGCCAGTGAACAGGCCTAGATGCAGGGATGTCCTATCCATACAACCACCTAATACCCAGGTCTTGATTTCTAGATATCACTACCTATGTTGAGGAGATGCAGAGTTCTTTCGGACAAGTGGCTAAATTCTTGCAGAGACAAAAATAAGGTGCACCTGGGACCATGTCATACCAGAAATTTATGAATTGGCTCAAAATCTAATGATAACGTGTCAAAAGGATGTGTATAGCAAGAAGTCAGCTGACACGGAATTTCACTAGCCCTAAGAAAAACAAATTTGAGCATCAAATCAATCATTCCAATAATGGACTTTTAACACATTGCATAAAACAAGAATCCACGATTCCATACTAATACACATAAAAGAGACCCAACAAATGAAGAAAGAAAAGAATGCTTACTTGCGATGGATGCCAATGATAAATGTAGACATAATGTGAGTAAAATTATTACCATTTGGCAACCACTAGGACAGTAATTTATCCAGGCAAGAACTGTCATTGTACACTAAACCCCACTGGGTTGCAAACAGGCTGCAGAACAGGATATTTATAGCCTCCAAGTATCTTCCCTACAGAGTACTGATTAACAGTAAGAAAGATACCTTTATGCAGAGCAATCTAAAGACATCACCCTGACTAAAGAATCAACATTAACATCATCAATAAACCAGCATCATGGCCTCCTGGTACGAAGGCCTCTGACAGACATGACATCACAGGGGGAGTGCCCCTGCCCAGACTGTTTAACCTAAACCTGAGCAGGAGGATACAGTCAGACAGACCTACACAGAGGCCATGCAACCAAACATAGCTTAAATTCTTTAAAAGGGCCATTCTCCTGAAAGAAAAGAGATGCTAAAACATAACTAATCAGAGAGAATAAAAAATGGTTGCTGAATCAATGTTACATTTCCTACAGGTATCATTGCATTATGGTTACCTAAGAAATATTTTTGTTGTAAGGGTTGGGTCAACAAACTTTCTCTGTCCTGATAAATATTTTTGGGCTTTGCAGATCACATAGTTACTGTTACAGCTACTCACCTTGGCCATTATTAACAGTGTGAAAGCAGCCATAGACTGTATGTAGGCATGAACAAGGCTGTACTCAAATATTGCTCTACTTAAAAAAAGAACAGGAGACACTGGACTTGACCAGCTGATCTACAGCTAGTCTTACAGGTTGTTATCTTAGATGGTAAATGTTTAGAGGTGATGGTCATGACATGTGGACCTTGTCCTATGTATTCATGTATGCAGCTATATACACATGAACATACAGTTGTATACAGAGAATCAACAAATGAGGCAAAGCATTAAGTTCTATTGAAGATAAAGGGTATGGTCTTATTTTCTAACAGTTTTAAGAATTTTTTTCAAAATAAAATGTTAAAAACTACCTTGGGCAGGCAATAACTATGTCATTATTCTTCCCAAATATTTTATTTCTTCTATCCATTTCCACTAATTGTCTTATCTTAAGATTACAATATACTGTTCAATTAACCTAGAACCTTTGAGGCAATAATAAGAAATGCAAAGACTCTGTTTTCTAATATGTTATTAGTAGCCATTAACGTTGATCCAGACTCCCCGTGACCCCAGGTACACAAAACAGAACTGCTCTACATGGTCTTTACGGCAGTGCAGCGCCTTTGAGCCCTGGCAGTGGGCTGCAATCCACATGCGTGGTAGTTAGAAACCACGAGCAACTCCGAGGGAGAAAGACAGAGCTTTCTACTCCGACAGCTAGTCTTGGAAACCCACAGGGGGTTGCTCTGAGTCTGCCCTGACTCGATGGCAGCAAGGCTGCTTTGATTTTTTTTTTGCTGCCCATGGTCTCTGACTCTAATTTTATATATATATATATATATATATATATATATATATATACACACACACACACACACACACACACACACATATATACATATATATGTGTGTGTGTGTGTGTGTGTGTGTATCAATTTAGAGGCTTTGTGTTTTAGAAAATCTCTGGGTGACACAAATGGTGAGGTGCTCCACTTCCAGCCAAGATTGAAATCTGAACCCACCTCAGAAGACAAGGTTAATAATCTTGTTCCTTTAAGTCAGATCCTTAAAAACCCTAAACTGCAGTTCTACTCTGTGCAGGTGCCATGAGATGGAATCTACTCCAAGCTAGCTAAACAAAAAACTTACCGTATATACTCAAGTATAAGCTGACGCGAACATCAGCTGAGGCACCTAACTGTACAACTAAAATGGCATAAAAATGTTCAGAAAAACTCAGCTTGCACATGAGTATATATGGCAGCTGGGATCACCGCCTGGTTTTCTGTAACACCATGAAGGCAAGAACCCCTCATTTTTGTTTCTCGATGCATCACCAACTCCTGCTAAGACTGCCTGGTCCAAAGTAAACAGAGAAAAACACTGAATTAAGGTAATGTTGGGTTGCTGACACTAGAATCTCGAGAGGTCAAACTATGGAAAATAAATTTTTTTCTTTTGTCAATTGTCAATTGCCATTGCCAATACTCATTTGTATGCTTTTAATGCTTTGTGTTTTTAAGGACTCAATAGTGAATGAAACATGCCCGCTAATTTTTAATACTCATGTGTAATACCAAAATATAATGTCAACACTTTATGCCATTTTTCATTCTAATAGTATCCACACTATGGGAGAGTTCTATAAAATCTAGAAAAGATGACCTTTCACTACCTCGTTTGCATAGGGGCTTCTAACATCAAAGATTAACACCAAGCCTTGTGTTCTGAGGTGCATCTCCTGTACACCCGGTGAGGAAATTCAGAGAGCCACAGGGCCACTTTCATTTTCTATCACTTAGCATTAACAATGCAGCACTGCCCAAACCCCTTCCTCAGTGAATTTACTAGCACAATTAGTTAGCTGAGATGCATTCACTTAATATAGTTAGTTAGGTCAAACGAGTCCACTCTACTCACAAGGAACCCCCTATAGAACCAAGTTGAACTGTCCCTGTGGGTGCTGACATAATTGGTGTCAAACTGCTGACATTTGGGTTGGTAAGCCAACGTAACCAACTCTGCCTGGCAGGGTGGTAGTGAGGGGGAAGCCAATCTAATGGCACTGGGTTTGCAGTTTGGAGAACTAGTCCTCTCAGTAATCTTTATGCTAAACTTAGCATAGAAACATATATTTTTAAAATGAACAGAAAATAAGACTATTCAATGAAACATGCATTTATAAACTGATTATACCTGTCATTTAAGTATGAAGATACCCAAAGTAAGGATTTCATTATTTATTAGAAAAGCAAATAAACTGACCAGTAGAGGGCACTCACTTGAAAGGGGGAAGGGCCAGGTTACAGCCTTAAACAGAAATGCATTTACAAAAATTCTCTTACCGTATTTTAAGACAATTTTAATACATATTTTATTTAACATTAAGTAAATACATATAAATTTACAAAAGTTAGATACAGGTTAAGTCTATGTTATATTCAAAATAAATCTGACATAAACCTTTTATAAGGGACTTGACTTTAAAAACTTAAGGGTGTGTAAACTGGCTGAATATAATATATATCAAAGTTTCAAGTCCAGCAACACAGACATTTTGAGTTAGCTAATCTTTCCCTTGGGACGGTTATGTATACTATAGAAAGTTTAACAACATCGTCTATTCACTCTAAATCCCTTAAGTGGCCTTCACCAGCAAACAGTAATAATTAATACTGCACGGTCTCTAGTCAAATGTTGGAACTGGGGGGAGGAAGAAATGACACGACACACCTCCCATATGAAGTACTGTCTATATAACACACACACACACAAATACAAAATATACCAGGGGTATCCAAAGAAACTGGATTGCACTGGGCATAGATTTTATAATAGGCATTTTTCCCACCTAGCTAAGCATCTAGCAGCAAGCATCCAGCAACTTGCTGAGTCAGTACACTTAGTGGTGTCACCCGGGAAGGGTGTCTCTTTGGTCACAGTGAGCTTTTTTGTAAAGGCAGTTTTGTTCAAACCTTGTTTCTTGTGATGGCCAATTTAAGAGAACAACAGTATGCAGCTGTGAAATTTTGTTTCCTGATCCAGAAAAATGCTGCAAAAGCTGTTGTGATGCTGAACACCGCTTACAAGGACAGCACTATGGGAAAAACTCAATTATAGGAATGTTTTTCTCATTTCATAAAAGATGAAATGTCAATTGGTGATAAACCTCATTCTGGATGTCCGTCAACTGCCTAAACCAATGGTTCTCAATCTCCCTAATGCCGTGACCCTTTAATACAGTTTCTCATTGTGTGGTGACCCCCACCCATAAAATTATTTTCATTGCTCCTTCATAACTGTAATTTTGCTGCTGTTATGAATTCTAATGTAAATATCTGATATGCAGGATGTATTTTCATTGTTACAAATTGAACATCATTAAACATAATTAAAGCATAGTGATTAATCACAAAACAATATGTAATTATATATTGTGGAATATTTATGTGTTTTCCAATGGTCTTAGGCAACCCTTGTAACAGGCTCGTTAAACCCCAAAAGGGTCGCAAACCAACAGGTTAAGAACCACTGGCCTAAAAAGATGGAAATGTCCACTCGCAGTCCATTTGGAGATCTTTCCACCAGATCAGATTGTTAATCACGCTTTCTATTTAGAGGTTCTGACAAGATTGCCTAACGGTGTGTGACAAAAAAAGGCCTGATTTGTGGCAGATGGGGAACTTGTTTTGACACCGTGACAACACACCTGCTCACACAGCTGTCTCAGTGTGCTATTTTGGCACACACAAAAAGCATGCCTCTCTTGCTTCATGCATCTTACTTACCTGACCCTGCTCAATAAGACTTCTTTTTGTTTCCATGAATGAAGAGGAACATGAAAGAATAGTGATTTGACTAAGTAGACGACTTACAGAGAAAAGCATGGGAGGTGCTGTCAACCATCCAGATGAATTTGAAAAATATTTCCAAGACTGGAATCACAGGTTTAACAAATGTACTAAGTGTAATGGAGAATACTTTGAAGGTGGTGAGGTAGTTTTATGAAAAAAATTTAAATACATAGCGTTGAAAAAAATTTTGTTTTGGGGGGTATGCCTCCTCGTGTATGTGTGTACATGTGTGTGTACAGACACACACATATATACGCTACTGGTATACACACATACATACAAACCCACTCTAAGTTACTAATTACTGGTGTGTGTGCATGTGTGTGTGTGTGTGTGTGTGTGTGTATACACCTCCCCATTGTGAACTACTGATATATATGATGTACAGAACCAGAAAAATAGGAGCTTACACTACACAAGGTTTTTCTTATACCACTCAATAATGATTTAACATTGCAAACTCTCTTTGTCATCTATATACCTTAACCACATATAAAATGAATTCTTGAATTAGCACAGAAAAATTTAAGGAAACTGATAAATGCTGGTGAATAATCTATAGCTCAGAGTAATAAAAATAGAACAACTCAACCAATTATGAATCCATTCTTCCTTACTGAGTAGGAAATGTTCATCAACAAAAAGCATAATACTTGGATTATAAATGCTACAATATTAGAAGCATACACCTGCCAGTGAATCAGAGCCCTAAAAAATATTTCTACTGGGCTGAGCCCTGGTGGCGTAGTGGTTGTGTGCACTGTGGCCCCTAGGATGGAGGTTCAAATCCAGCAGAAGCTGTACAGGAGCAAAGGCTAGGCCTCCTACTCCCACCACCAGAGGGCAGTGATGCCCCCCCAAAAAACAAAAAAAATATTTCTACTATATTTATTTTTATTAGCATATTAAATCCAACAGATATTTAACATGTTTGGTTTTTAAAAATCATTTTATTGGGGGCTCGTACAACTCATCACAATTCATCCATCATGTTAAGCACATTGAAACATTTGTTGCCATCATCATTCTCAATATGATGTATATTTGCTTTCCACTTGTACCCTTGGTTTCAGAATCCTCATTTTTTTCCCTCTCTCCTCACCCCCCATGAACCCTTGATAATTTATAAATTATTAATAGTAACGTCTCACACTATCCAGTGTCTGTCTCCCTTTGCCCATTTTTCTGCTGTCCATTCCTCAGAGAGGAGGTTATATGTAGAAGCTTATAATCAGTCCCCCTTTCTACCCTACCTTCCCTACATCCTTCCAGAATCACCACTCTTCCTGAAGGGATCATCTGTCCTGGATTCCCTGTGTTTCCAGTTCCTATCTGTACCAGTGTACATCCTCTGGTCTAGCTGGATTTGTAAGGTAGAATTAGGATCATGATAGTGGAGGGGAAGAAGCATTAAAAAACTAGAGGAAAGTTCTACGTTTCATTGTTGCTACACTGCACCCTGACTAGCTCGTCTCCTCAATGCTTGTTTGGGAAACATACACTTTTTTCACTGATCAACTAATCATTCTGATCTTTGTATATATACAGTCTCCTATATTTTCTTTAAGTTCGATTTTCCTTCACTAAATTTTCTCTTGGAAAAAACAATTCAGAAGATATGCTTGCTAATAATAAGGGATGCCTAAACTATCAGAGCACACATTTGTATTTTAAACACTCTTTTCCAGAAACTCCCTTTGGAACTCTTTTATGGACTTCATAAAAGATTTGGATCCTTTTGATGGATGTCATAAAAGCTAATTATAAAAATTTCAGAATTAAAACAGAAGTGATTTATCATATGCAGAGCCTCTAACAACATGCTGTGCATCTATGTTCCAGACCTTTTAAATTCTGTATCATAATATAACCCTATGTGGTTAAGATGCCATTAGATAGTTTAAATTTAGTAAAAACGAGTAATACTACTAAATTTTTTTAAGCTGGGCTTGAAAGACAACATATTCTTCACTATTAAGAAGTTCTCTAAGGGTACAAGTTATACAAGTGGAAATTCCACCTAATTTGGTCTCTGCACACCTGGATTCAACTTCCACCACATACTGATGTAAACTCCTAGGAGGGGAGTTACAGGAAACCTTGGTGGGGCAGGGTTACGCACTTGGCTACTAACTGAAAGGTCAGCCCTTGGAACTCACCGGATGCTTCAGGGAAGAGGAGGCAATCTACTTCCTTTGTGGTTTTGTCTGTATGATTTACAGTCTTCAAAACTCAACTGGGCAGTTCTGCTCTGTCCTTTTGAATCCCTATGAGCTGGAACTGACTAGGAAGCAACCAATGTGATCCCACCCGTATCCCCACCCCCACCCCAACCCCCACCCCTAGGTGTCTTGCAGCCTCTCAGAGACTATTTTTAATCTGTCAGATGAAAAAAACAATGTCCATTCTCTTATATCTATGTCAAAGCGAAGCCAAGGTAAATTCTAAAGCATTAGCAAATATTTTATTACTTGATTTTTAAAACTCTGAAAAACATTCTTTCCATTTGTTTTAATATAGCAAAACTGATGAGGATTCCAAGTGTACAAAGTCCATGTCCTCTCTGATGTTCCCTCTAGGCCAGAGCATTCACCAGTTGAAAATCTAGCAGCCATAATGAAACCCCTTTTCCTTCCTAAACTTTGCCTCGAAAGACCAAAGCAACATTTTAGTAAACTATTGAAATACATCACTAAATGCTCTTCCCTTTCTTTATAACTGTATGAGACTAAGAACTTAATGTCAGTTCCCTGAGAAACTCACTGAGGAGATAAGAGACAATCCCAGAGACCTTTCCCCAGGTGGTTTAACTAGTGAGAGAGTGTCAGTTTCAAAGTTCACAAGTAATCAATGCTTCCCAGAGTTAAATCCTGGAGTTTGGCAGAAGTCATAGTCAGAGTTAGGCGTTTGTTCAGAATCTAGAAACGTCCCCTAACTTCCCTGGTTATGAAGTATTAATTATTAGCTTTATTTACATTGTATTTTTAAACTGTGGCAAAAAATTCTGTATTTTATATAGCAGTCATAACTCTAAAAGGAAAAAAAGTGTAATGGAATTTCTCATATTTTGCAGAAGATAGGAGAACATTTCTGTTAAAATCATCTTCTAAAACCCCAGGAAAACATCCATACTTAAACCTGAGTTGTATTGAAACTTCCGTTGACACATGATTTCAATGACAGAGTATGCCAAATAATCCTGCCTTTGCACTACGGCTTGAAATAGACAAACTACTCAATCCTCAGGAGAAAGGAAGGTAAAAAGATTGAAAACACACAAAGCTATGAAGTGCTTTGGCAAATTCTACAGTGAATATTATATAGATTGTCTATGAGGAAGGATATAACCGCTTCCCTATACTTAGCTAAAGGCTTATGGCTTATACTTTAGAAACCAAATAAAAGCTATTTCTATATTTACATCAAATCTTTTCAAATGAGCATTTTCACCATTTTTCATAGGATCAAATGACTAACTGCTATTTCCTAATCAACCCTCAGTTTTAAATGGAATAACTATTTCCCTCCAACATCCAACAGCCTCAAGGCCTCAGATCCCTTTTCAGTGCACAATAGCTTCCTAGGACCCTCTAACCTGTTCTAGATTCTACAGCTTGGGATTCAAGGACGACTCTGGGAATTGTCAGAATGAATTTTTCAATTGCTACATCAGGTTTAGCAGAAAAGCTGGGGGCTTAAATTGCTTAACCTGGAGTCAAGAAGACTAAAATATAATCTAAGAACATTCAGAAAAGCTACTTCAAGGATGAACAGAAATACTTGAGTTTCAATTCCACTGATGTTAATCACAACATAGTGTCAGATTATGCATAAAGTATGCAAAAATCACATGAGGACAATGCGTTAACAAGTAGAGTTGGGGAACATCCCGCCAATAGGTCCTTGGGATTAATTAAATCCTTATCTGTCTACAATAATGTGACCGTAGTGCTGTCAGAAAACATTAGGAAGTCCTCCTTGACTACTCAAGGTCTCTTCCAGGTCTTCATTCTGCTATTTTGCTGCTACCTTTAATTTTTGGTACGTTTTCACAAAATTAATCTGTAAGAGCTTTTTCATTAGTCAAGTTGTGATAAAAACCAATCGTCACATTTCCTAAGGTAGATTTTAAAAGGACTGGTGAGCAAAGGTAAGGATTTGGCAGCAGCACCCTTATCAAAGAATCAGCTTTACATAATTCATCAGACTGCTAGGGGTCATCCACTACTTCAGGGTTGGGGGAAAATACTACTAATTAAGTATTTAAGAAATCATGCATCAAGCTATATTTCCCCAGCAGAATTCAATTCTAATGTCTGCATGTGAAGTCAAAATATCAAGAAAGCAACACAGAAACATGAATTTTAGGTACATGCTAAGATGCAACCCCACATTTTCACCATCTCACAAAACTCTCTAATGTACGTCAAACTAAAAAACGAAATACTGACATTCAGAACATATCACAGTTCATGATATTTTTTTCAAAGATGTAGGCTTGCCCATATTTACAGATTCATGTAACCACAGAGTTAAAGCCTTGAAACCTAAGTCTATATGTCAGCTTAATAAAATTGCTCTCAGATAAGTAAGTGCTCACGAAAGTGATCAAACACACCTTTTTGGGTACTTACAGGCTGTGCCTGCACAATTCAGTGTCCATAATATTAAAACATGATTTACCTCTATCGTAGGATCATATTCATCCACAAAGTGATTCTGAATTAGCTGTATCGTCAAGGCACTCTTGCCTACGCCACCAGCTCCAACTACCACAAGTTTATATTCAGTCATTTTCAGCAGGCCTTATGATAAAAATAACAAAAATGTGGCTAAATTAGAACATGTGTCACAACCAAGGTTAATATAATTCATACCCTCTATCAATACCTTAACACAAACTCACCTTTACATAGCGAATGATTTCAAAATGTCTTACCAAATTCAATGGTGAGAATTTCAGTTAACAAATAGAAGTATTGTAATGAACCACACATAACTCATTTATAAACTCCTCTATCAACATTTGAGAAGAACGCTTTAAAAACACAGACCATTCGTTCTTTTAGCTTATATTCAGGTTACTCAATCCAAGGGACAGATCATTCAAGACTTCACTTAGTGCAAGTATCTACTACAGTGCTCTATACCCTGCAGACACACCCCCACAACACTCCTTGACAGCTGTCTCCACACCTAGGGCTGCAATATTTCTAGTTGATTCTGGTCTTTTAAGAGGTAGAAGTGGACACGCTAAGAGTGTCTTTGATGGAGCCAAAAAAAAAGTATTAAAAAAAATAATCATAGTAGTTCTGGAGAAGAAGCTAGAATCAGAATAAGGGCAAGGGGGCTGTCACAACAAGTTGGTAACACTGACATTTAGGCACTGAAGAATATAATGAGTGAAACTGGTTGATATTTCAATCTGTAAGAAATTCGCTGGGGGAAAATGGCTTAAGAGAGAATTCTGGATTGAGATGCTACAGACCAGGTGTAGGGCTGCAAATCCGAGCAGTTCGAACTCACTAGCAGCCCCCTCAGGAGAAAGGAGGAGCTGGCTGTTGCCAGAAGGATCTACAGTTGCAGAAACTCTGTATTGGTTTCTATGGACCGGAATTAACTTGATGGCAGAGGGTTTGGGTTGATTATAGGTGACAAAATCATCAATCACAATATATAATCATCTATTAGTGAATACTAACTTTTGCACAAGAAAAACATAATCATATAAAAGAAGTTTTTAATAAAAGGGAACTTTGGGCTGAGCCCCGTGTCATAAGTGGTTAAGTGTGGGACTGCACCCCCGGGTTTGGCGGTTCAAATCTAGCAGCGGCTCTCAGGAGCGGCACTGGGTAGCACCCACCACCACCAGAGGCAGTGATGCCCAAAACAAAACAATAAATAAATAAATAAAAGGGAACTTTAAGAAAGATGTGCATATTTCTCAATAATCTATACAACTTTTTACTATAGGTATAATATATACAAATAACTTGGACTGTTAACTAGCAAAAGATCGAATACAAAATCTGACTGTTACAAGTAAAACTGGAATAAAACTTTTTTAGTGAGCGGTTCAACCCTTTAAAATTAAAATGGCATATTTAAGTATAATCTCGTTCCTTCATAAACTCCATGATATAATTACAAATAAGGAGTAAAATGCAGGAAAACATCTTCACACATTTTTCACAAGTATTCCAAATTAACAAATGTATATACATATACAGGATAAACATGTCAACCCTATACAATGAGGAGCAAGAATTATCCAGAGTCACCAGAATAGTAATAATGGGGTTGGTCAAATGCACACTGATCCCTCCTGTGCCTTCGTAGAGAGCAGTGGGGGTTGACCACCAGCTTTATCACAGGTCTCCGGCTCACATCTTCCTCCGCCTAGCCTTACTTGCTTCTTGCCTAGTGCCACCTCAGGAGCCATTACGCATGTCATCGTATCCTGTGCGCCTCCACTGGGCACTTCAAGCATAAGCCACAGCAAACAGGGCTGTTGTTATTAGTGCCTATTAATTGCAATCCAGTCAATTCTGAATCATAATGGCTTCATGTGTAACAGAAAAATTGCTGCCCAGCTCTGCACTGTCTTCTGTTGTTGGGGTTGGAGTGTTAATCCATTTTATTGAGGGAGTCCTTTAGTTTCCTCTGACCCTCTCCGCCAACAAACATCATGCCCTTTTCTAGCATTTGGTCTTTCCTAACCAGCATGTTCAAAGAGGATGGAGAGGAAAAATCACACCAAAAACATACCCTCTATTTCCAATTCTCTAGCCCCCTCCCAAAAAAGCAAACTACCCCAAAACTAAAAGCCCAGTTTGGATAACATAGAAAGGCAGTTCTCAGTGTGGTCTAGGAACCCCTGGTGGTTCTTGTGACTTTTGGGAAGCCCAAAAGGTCAAAAATATTTTTATAATAGTACTAAGATGTGGCTTGCCTTTTCACTTCTATTCTTTCACAAGTGTAGAGTTTTCCAGATGTGCGATTGTAATAGATTGAATGCAGAAGCACATATGAGAATCCAGATGTCTTCTATTAACCCAAACATTAAAGAGATTTGCAAAAGTGCGAAATACTACTCATTAATTTTTGTCTGGATCTTGATCAATCACTATTTTTATATAGAATTTTATTTGCTATAGGCAATGAATGTTTCCATTTTAAATGATTTAAGAAAAAGTATTGTTTTAGTTTCTAATATGGTAACTGCTGATACACCTCATATGAATCAAAGCTCTTTGGGGGTCATCAATAATTTTCAACTTATAAAGAGGTATAAAGAGGACCTAAGACCATTAACTTTGCTAGCCTAGAAGATACTGTGGATAGATACAGGATGAGCGTTTGGAAGTACATCCACATGTGAAGTCAGAGTCATAAGCGCTCTGGTCTAGTTGTTTACACTGTGCTTGTTTGGAGGGTGGAAGGGAGAGCCTTAATCAGTGAGTAACCAAGCAATATTTGAGTCCACTAAAAAGAAATGAGATCCAAAGGAATCTTATGGAGATCACAGCCCAGAAAAGCTTCCCACATTCAAGTTAACAGACGCGAACAAGGAGTGAAAATAGGGCTAGACCTCAACAATTTGTGTTGAGCAAAACAAAAATTTTCAACTTACTTTTCTCATAAAATGTAATTACCATTTTCCAGCTCTCTTAAAACCCAGTATGCCTATAGGTAACTACAACCTCTAAGTAAACAGTACTAGCATCAGCCATATTTCAAGCCTACGGTCTGTCCAATGTTCGAGCCAGCATTTCAGCCCTGGCCACTTAAAAGTGATAGTAGACATATGGTTGAGATAATTACCAAAAAGGAAAAAACCCAAACCCATTGCCATCAAGGTAATTCACACTCAGCCTAACTTTCAACTGCCCCCACAGGATTGCCAAAGCTGTAGATCTTTAGATGCTTATTGCTACACCTGTCTTCTGCAGAGCACCTGGTGTAGGTGCGAAAGGCCAACCTTTCGGCTAGCAACCCAACACCTATCTACTTACAACACCAGGACTCACAGAGCAAGATTACAAATAGACCCCAGCCCCTTTTAAAATACTGAGTGGTTTTTTAAAATGACAAAGTATGCATATTGTGTAAAAGTTAAAGAAAAATAATTTCTGCTCCCAATCCCTTGTTTTGATGAGTATCCAGGTTTTAAAAGGCTAGCTTTAAGATCAGCTACACCACGCCCCTGCTTAAGTGTGTTTCAGGTAGTTAATCGGTCTATTGCTACAACGAACTCCTGTTAAGTCGGTTAAAAAAAATTTTTTTTAATGCATGCGTGCTGTCAAACGGTGTACTATAGCAACTCTTGAGATGGGCAAGACATTTGTAATGATATGGGTAATATACAAGAGGGAAGGAACAGAACATGCACCAGCCAATTAAACTTCAAATATTATTTCAGCTATTGCTGGCTGCACCACTCAACCAACTGGCCAGGAAAAGGCCTCGCTAGTGGCCGGCAGGTTTGCTGCGAGTGTTTTAACTCGATAAAGCAAGGCAAACCTGGTGGGATTAACTTTTTCCTTTTCTCTGCAGGTCACAGGCTCATTCTTTACGTGTAGGGTGTTGGCCACCTGTTCTTCCACCACCATCTCTATCTCCACCTCCTCCTTTGTGGTCACAGCAATGTCACAGCCCGTACATGGGGGAGGGGAGCAGTCAGGAACTGGGCTGCAGATACATTCCCCCCCTCCCCAAGCACAATAACCTCCAACAGTGGACTCTAATCACTTTTCGCTGCTCTTCCAAAACGCGTCCTCCCTTCTCACCCATCCATCCCTTCCACACATCGAAAAGGCCCATTCTCCATCCAGCCCGAGCTCGAGGGAGAAGTTTATCCCTCCGTCCTAGGGATGCTAGATACAGCAGAGAGGGCAGAAACCGAGGCAGACGAGCGCTGGGGAAGGGAGGGAAAGGTGCGGGAGCACGGAGAGGGAGAGGAAAGGACAGCGAGGGGGCGGGAAGCCGGGGGCGCCTCGGGATTCACCTCCACCGCGCCCACCGCCCCCCGGGGCAGCCGGCCCAGCCCGCGACTTTCTCCCCGGCCGCCTCCAGCCGCGGCTCTCGGGGAGGAGGAAGGAAGGGGTTCCCCGTCCAGGAAGCAGCAGAAGCGGCGGCCGCCTGCCTCTAGCCTCACCCTCTTCAGACCCACACCGCCCATTCCTCACTCCCCGCGTCGCCGCGCCTCCCCCTGCAGACCACCCCCAGCGCGCCCCGGCTCCGCGCCGGCGCCCCCTCCCGGGACCCCTAATTCATTCACTCGCCGCCGGCCCCTCCCGGCGCCGGCGCAGAGGGTCGGGACCGGGGCAGGGGCCCAGAGAAGGGGGTCCCCTCCGTACCTCTCTCCCGCACCTGGGAGCCGCCGAACCTCTGGCCCCCGCTGCCGCCCTCAGCGTCCGCGCCTCGCTCGCTCCCAGTCCGAAATGGCGGGGGCCGGGAGTACTGGCCGAGCAGCCGCCACCGCCGCCGCTGCCTCCACCGCCGCGGCCGCCGCCTAGGAAAATCGAGCCCCGAGCACACTGATGAGTTCGGGGCCGGGCGGCCACAGAGGGCAGAGCTATCGATACGCGCCGCGCTCGATTCCTCTTCAGACGCGCGTGCGGGGAGGGAGCGGCTGAGGGCGGTGTGAGAAGAGGGAAGAGAGGGAGCCGGCGAAGGCCGCCGGAGAGGAGGGCTGCGGGGCGGGCGGCGGGCGGCGGAGGGCGGGGACGGTGCTAGAGCAGCGGCGGAGGGCGGAGGCCGGGGGCCGGGGGCCGGGCGAGCGTTAGGAGGAGGGGCTGGGGCGGCGGAGGGGGCTGGGACGGCGGAGAGGGAGGGCCCGGCGGCGTGGGCGGAGCCTCCGCTGGGAGGAGGGACTGACGGACTCACCCTGGAGTCTGAGCGGTCCCCAGCACCGCAGTGGTGGCCTCGGGCCGCGTCCCCGTGGGCTGCGTACACTTTAGAGACGCGGCGGACGCCTCCGCACCGCGATCGGGTCGGTCGAGGGGAGCTGCGGCAATCCCGCCGCCCCCCCCCCCCCACTCCCGAGGTGCACGTTCTTTGACTACCGTTTATTGTGGAAGTAAACACCGGTCACCAAATGTGGAAAGGAACTTCTCGACCGAGGCAGAGAGACATAGCAGACATTTCACCCCGAGGATTCCAAGTTTCGCTACCTGGATGCTGATGTTATCAGCACAGACACGGGGGTGGGGGGGTGCAGGAACCTAGCCCCAGCCTAAGGCAGCCCTCTCATAGCTCCGTTCACAGGATGGGACCAGGGAGGAGAAAGGTGGTTTTTCTTGGCATTTTGAAGCCCTCACAAGTCTTCCCGAACAGGCACCTCAAGTGTACCCATCGCCCAAGAAGCCCAGGCAGGAGCCAGACTATTTTTAACTAACAGCGACATTGATAGTTTAGAGCTATATATAGCTATAAATTCATAGAAACCTCTAGTAAACAAGCATCCAAATGTCAAGCCATTATTTCTTGACTCTCTTCTCTAGGGTGGAGTTTTCACCCCCTCTAGCCCTTCCCTGAAGAATTCCATGCTTTTCAGTGAACACTACATCATCTCTGGCGGTTTGGGCATCCTGAAAGACTCCGTATTCCTTTGGAATGTTCTTTGAATGAAGGGAAGAAGTCTGAAGGGGCAAGATCCGGACTTTAGGGTGGATAGGTGAGATTTCCCACTGCAATTCTTACAGGACAGCCCCCGGAAAGAACAGTTGTGTTAGTCATGTTGGGAAAAACTCCCCTTGGGTGCACATACTGTTTTGTTTGCTTTTCTCATGAACGTAGATTCCCATTTTTTTTAAAAAAATCATTCCTAATCAGCCTTCATGATCATCTTGTGTCCTTTGAGAAAATCTATCAAGATTGCCTCTTTAGACACTCAAGACACAGTCACTAACCTTCTGAGCTATCTCTCTGCCTTGAAATGGCCTGGCCCAGCAGACCCCTTTTTGGAAGACATGTTTCAATTGGACCTATTTTTGAAGGCCCCCTAAGGAGATTCTGAAAGAATTACTGAAAGAACTCGTCTGCGGTCATCCGCTGTTTAAACACTTTTTTCCCCCATTGAACCTATGTATGAGTGAACTAGAATCCTGGTAACAATACTTTTTCACCTACCTCATGCTATGAAACCATTTTGTTTTACTTTATGTCCCAACACAGTACAAGCTCAAAGAGGTCAGGGATATTTTGTGTTTTACTTGCTGCTATGTTTTCTGTACTTACAATAGTCCCTGACACAGATAAGGCACCCCATAAATATGTGTGGAATGTTGATAAATGTAACTATGTACCCTCTTTCTAAATTCTGAGACCCTAAGTCCTTAGTTACACAGTAAGGACCTTAAGCATCTGCCGATCACCGTCTTACAAAATCTGTCTTCAAACTTTTGCATGTCCCCTTTCTGATAAACCACACTCTGTCTGACATATAAGGAATACTATATTTTTGTTAAGTGAATGATCACCTATTTGTAGGTTAATTTGCAGACCCTCTTAAATGTGAAACACAGTTTTATTTTGAGTGGCTTCTGATACTTAATGGGCTCTTGGAGTCTCTTAAAACGTACTACAAAAACAAAAACAAAAACACAACATCTACTGTAATGTTAACCCTCTCATTGGTTCTCCCTAAATCTTACAGTCGTGTAGCAGAGAGGAGGGGAGAGCAGTATATAGCACTTTTATGCTAATTCCACAAGTTCTGGCCTTGTGGTTGTTGTTGGGAGCTGTGCAGTTAATGACCCTGTGTAAAGAAGAAGGAACCCCCCCCCCCCAGTACTGCACCATCCTCGCAAGTGTTCTTGTTTTGGAGCTCACTGTTGTGGCCACCGGGCCAGTCCATCTCCCTTTTGTCCCTGACCCACCTTCCCAGGCACAATACCCCTTTCCAGAGACTAGTCTCTCTTGATAGCACATCCAAAGTACAGAAGACAGCGTCTTGCCTCTCCCTTCTAAGGAGCCTTCTGATTGTTCTTCTCCCAAGACAGATTTGTTTGTTCCTCTGGCCATCAATATTCTTCTACAGCACCGGTTCTTCTTTGGTCTTCATTAGCAGAAGCATAACCCAGCCATGAGACTCTAATTTCCTTTAGTCTCAGGACCCTCAAAGCAAAATCTGCATCCACTATGCTCCCCATGCTCCCCTGCCCCCACCCCACCCCCCCAAGCTACAGCTCTCCCATGTCATCTCTGTTTCCTTTTCCTTACCAAGGCAACTTCTATCTGTGCTGTCAGGCCTTTCCATCACTCATCCTTGGAGGCTTTCTCAGAAGCCAGCAGAACCCCTCTATTTCCCTCTTTCTTTCTTAACACAGAGCTTAGATGAGTGCTTCATGAGTCACCGGGCATGCTTGTTTAAAATTCAGGTTACTAAACCCCTCTCTCACCGATCAAATCTGTTCAGTTCTGGATGGGTCAGAAATATTCATTTCTTTTGTTTTGTTTTGTTTTGTTTTGGGGGGGGGCATCACTGCTCTCCGGTGGTGGGAGTAGGAGGCCCAGCCCCACTGCTGGAATTGAACCTCCGTCCCAGTGGGCCACAGTCCCATGCACAACCACTACGCCACCGGGGCTCAGCCCCAGAAATTTTCATTTCTAACATTTCACATGACCCTGACATCTTCTTGAAGACCCCAAACCCAAACCCTCAACTTCTTTGCTGAAACTAATTTCCACTCCTAGTGTTTCCATCTTAGCTGAGTGGAATCAGGGACCATCAAATCATTTCATCATAAAATTAATGTTTTACTTATTCTCCATTCAAACTGGTTGCAGCTCCTTGTATTTATACTCCCTAAGTACTTTCTTCTATCAGACTCTTCCCCCTTCCTTTCTTCACACCTACATTTCTGAAACAGCCTCCTCACTGCCGCCGCTTCCTTCCTTCCAATTCAGCTCACTTGTTGCCAGGCTAATCTTCCTTTCACCTGTCTTTCATCATCATCAAATTTATGCCACACCTACTCCATAAAGCCTGTGCACAGGAAGGCATAATATATTTTAAAAGTGCACAAGGTACAAGCCAATTACCTAATGAGCACTAAAGATGACTGGTACCTTAGAAATTAAGGGGAAATGGTCACTGGTCCTAATCAAGTCTTCAATCAATCTTGCCCACCAGTCTTGAATAATTCTTTCTATTCTGTTGAGCTCTGCTCAAATCAGTGATGCCCTTTCTATCATGCTGAACTATGAATCATTCTGCTCATGTGCTTTTCAAAGAATAGGCTTTCCTCTTCTCAATAAAATAACTTTTCACTGATCTAGGTAGTATAGTATATCTTTGCAATTTTTTTTTCAATCAACATCTTTTGTCTCTCTCTTTGCCATAATTCTCTAAAATTTAAGATCCAGAACAAATCCTATCTCCTCTATGATACTTTGTTAACTACCAACCCTTTAAAAATGTTCCTGTATAATGCTTTCATTTTTTTAAAAATTTAAATTTGTATATGGGTTAATCAGGGCACCAATTGAAAAATCCTAGAAGCATGACCCATATTTTAGGTAACTAGCATACCTCACCCAACCATACAACCCAGGACTAAGTCAAAGCAATTATTTAATAACTAGGAAAATACATGGCTGGGTTTTTCAACCAGGTAAATAGCGTGAGAGCATTGTTTGAGGAAGATAAGAGTGGCAGTTATATGCAGAAAAGATTGAGAGGAAGAAAGACCAAAGGTAGGTGTATGTGGACGATATAAGTGTACCTCGAGGCAGTGAATATGGTGTGCTGGCTTAATTTACCAGCTCTGGTGGGAGAGTGGTTACAACTTGGGCTATGATCTGAAACGTTGGCAGTTTGAATCCACCAGCCTCTTCTCAGGAGAATCACGGGACTTCCCAGTCCTGTAAAGAGCGACAGTGTGGGAAACTCACAAGAGCAGCACTCCCCTGTGCCACAGGGTCACTGTGATGGCAGTGAGTTTGAGTGCGTGTCTGTGAGTTGAAACAAATGTTTGCAAACTTTGTGTTTAAGGGTGAAGTAATGAAATGAGAGTTAACGCTTACTAAAGTCTTCCTATGACAGAGTTCCTAGAGCATGGGTGGTGTCGTGGGTCAGGCATTGAGCTGCTGACCCCACGGTGAGCAGGTTGAAACCACTAGCTGCTCCTTGGGAGAAAGAGGGAGTTTCTTACACCTGTGAAGATCGAGTCTCAGAAACCCACAAGGGTATAGTTCGGTTCTGCCCTGTCAGGTGGCCGTGAGTCAGAATTGAATTGGTGACCGTGAGTGTGAGCTTTGATGATGTAATTAAAATCCTCCGTAAAGAACTATGGTCTCTGGGCTGAGCCCCAGTGGTGTAAGTGGGTGAGTGGGGGACTGCGGCCTGCGGGCTTGGCGGTTCAAATCCAGCGGCAGCTCGCAAGAGCAGCGCTGGGTAGCTCCCATGACCACTAGCGAGCAATGATGCCCCCCCCCCCAAAAAAAAGAGCTATGGTCTCAGAACCCCTGTGGAGTAGTTCTACTCTGTCCTTTTTTCTTTTTTTTAATAATTGGGAGAGCGTGAACACTGTCCCTCACTACCACAAACGATGCAGTTGATTTTCCCACATTTGAAGAAACCGCAGCGGGCAGCACACTTGGGAGTGCAATGGGTGAGCCTCGTCCTGGGCTACCTTCATGACCTTGGTGTCTCCCCTGCCAGGGGCCTATCTACCCTATCCTTTCGGATCGCTGAGTTGGATTGGATTCAGTAGCATGGGTTTGGTTTGGTTTTGGATGAGCGTGGGCAAGTTTGTTTTATATTTATTTGAAATCGATAACAGATAACATTCCCAAATCTGTCCACTTAATAACTTTTCCCCTTGAGCTCCAGCCACCGCTATCTGCTTCCAGGCTCACCGGAAACCCTGTTGGCTATGCTAACGTGGCTGCTAACAGAAAAGGTGGTGGATAGGAGAAAGATGACTGTTTTCTTCCATAAGCAGAAAGCTTTGGAAACTCCACGGAGTTGTTTTATTTGGCCCTATCGAGTCACCGTAGGACATGTTACATTGCGCATGTTATCAGGAGAGATGGGTCTCTGGAATAAGACATCATGTTTGGTAAAGAACCACTCACTGCCGTTGAATCAGAGCTGACTCATAGGGACCTCCTGTGGCTTTCAAAGACTGTAACTGTCTATGAGGGGTGAAAACACCACCTTTCTCCCTTGCAGCTGCTGGTAGTATCGAACTGCCAAACATGCTGATCGCAACCCAGTACATAACCACTAAGCCACCAGGGCTCCAACTCCAGTGAAGTAGAGGGACAATGTGTTAGTCCAGGTAGACTAGAGAAATAAATTCATAAACACGCACAGTAATGTAAGGAAGAGGTTTATATACAAGAGGAACTAACATTGAGAAAGCATCCCAACCCAGCCCAGTCCAAGCCCACAAGTCTGATATTAGTCCATACCAGTCTATGAAGTCTTCTTCAGACTCATGAAACACCTGCAACGACACCAAATGCAGGATGATCCCAAGCCAGATGGGTAAAAAGCCTTTGGATCCAGTGGAGTTGTAAACATCTCACCACTGCAGGAGTCTCCAAGTGCTCCTCCAGTTCCAAGGGCGTGGGGTCTACCAGGCTAGTGTCGTGTGTCTTGTCAGTAGAGGGTCACCAAGGGAGTAAGCCATCTGAGAAAGCTTCTCCCGCCCCCAAGGAGGAAATACTAGGGTTTCCCCAGAAGCCTCAGGGGAAGGCCATGCCTACAAAAGCATCACTGGCTCTGACCCGATTGACAGACTAGACTCCACCCCTTCACTCTTAATCCCCAAATTGACACCAGATGAGGTGACTGCCACAGGCAGTAAAGAACTTCAACAAGCTAGATTGATGGCAGTGGTTACCGCAGTGGGTTCAAACATACTAACAATGTGAGAAAGGCACAAAGGCCGGGCAGTGTTGAGTTCTGTTGTCCACGGGCGCCCTCTGAGTCAGAACGGACTTGATGGCATCAAACACTGACAACACAGGAGCACTCGGGAGCATTCTGGTGTAATGGGTTACTCATTGGGCTGCCGGGCCTAAGGTTAGCGATTGAACTCACCTGTCACTCTGTGGCAGAAAGATGAAGTTTTCTGTTCCTGTACCGCCTTGGAAACCCCAAAGGTCAGTTCGACTCCATCCTATGGGATCATCATGAGTCAGAATCGACTCTATGGCAGTGTTTGGTTTTTGGTTATAGGTTTGCCATGAGTCAGAATCAACTTGATGATAGTCATTTGGTTTTGCTTTCTGTCATTGCTGTTTCTTACTACATCACACAGGAACTTTATCATCACTGGGTTTCTTTTCCTGCCCAATATACGCTAAGCTCATTCCTTCATACTTGTTTTCTCTGACAGGCTCAGTCTTGCTTTTCAGATCGCTTCTCTGACACCCAGACACCTAGTCTAAATCAGCCCTCTTTGCCCTACTCCCTGGCAAACTCTTGACTTTTCAACTAATCAATCTTTAACAGAGTGGTTTGTTTCATTCCTTTACTTACAATTTATCATATATCAACTTCTCTTGGTCATTTATTTGTTTGTTTGTCTTGTTTTCTTCCCCAAAATATGAATTTCATAAGCCAGGGACCACCCAATCTTCAAAACCCAGAGAGAACATGGCATACAGTCATCACTTTAAAAAGATTTCTAGATAAGTTATTTTAAAAACCCAACAATCAAGACTGTATAATTCATGGTAAGGCAGATCTCCATAAGTCATGGCAGGTTCTGCTTTTCTACCAATATAATGTACTTGTGCTTCTCTACATAGTAGAATTGCAATTCATTGAATTCTTGTTTTATCTTAAAGAACATTAGATATAAGAAGTGGTTGCTGTTGTTCTTATAGTAACAATTTTCTTCTAATTTCTAAAGCAAAACAACAAAAATAAATAACACCCACTGTCTCTATTCCGAGACAAAGCCACCCTATAGAACAGAATTGCCCCCATAAGGTTTCTAATACTATAATCTCTATGGGAGCAGACCCTCTTATCTTCCCCTGCCATATCTCCCACTGAACTGAGTGTTTAACCTTTGAATCACCAGGACCCTACTTCTAATTGGAGGCACTACTTGAACTGCCTATGGGTTGCCTGTTGGCCTTTGATGCACGTGGTGAGCAGTTCAAAACCACTAGCAGCTCTGAGGGACAAAGACTGGACTTTCTACTCCGGTAAATAGTAGCAGTCTTGGAAACCCACAGGAGCCTGCCACGAGTCAACATTGATTCCATGGTAGTGAGAGAGAGTATGGATTACAAGGGGTCCAGATGTGTTTGTCTGTGAATCTCAGGATTAGCAGTTCAAACTCACCGGCCACTTTATGGAGAAAGAAGAGGCTTTCTGCTCCATAAAAATGTATAGCCTTAGAAACCCACAGGCTCCATTCTACCCTGACCTCTATCGGTATGTGCTGGAATCTGTGGCAGGGAGTTTGAAGAGTCATTTTGTTTTTCTTGTTTGTTTGTTTGTTTGTTTGGGGGGACATCACTGCCCTCTGGTGGGAGCGGGAGGCCCAACCTTGCTCCTGGAGAGCTGCTGCTGGATTTGAACCACCAAGGCAGTGGCCTGCAGTCCTGCATTCAACCACTACGCCACCGGGGCTCAGCCTGGGTCATTTTGTTTTAAAGGAAGGAAAGTCTGATTTTCCATGTTTCTCTCGCTTCTCATGAGTTATCAGAGATGTTGTGATATACTTGTATTCCTGTTATAGTAACGTTCCTTCAAGTAGAGATTTACTTGTATATGCCAAAGTGACATCTGGAGATGAGAGGCATTAACCCTTTTAAAGTTGGTGTCTAATTTAGAATGTATATGATGCATATGTCCTCAGTAGAATAAAACAATTCTTTTTTTTCCTTTCCCTAAATGTTTTATCTCTCCTGGAAGGTTTGCGTGCTTTATCAATGCCTACTGAAAATCAAATGGCAAGAAGTTTGTAAATATAACAGAATGTTAAGAACAATCATTCAGATGTTGAAAACTCAGGAGAATCTCTTTGATCTCAGATAGATTGATCTGTATCAGTTCTACTAATATGTAAAGAGGTTTTAAATGGAGGTATAAGTAATGATTTCAGTTTATTATGAGATGTTTTTTCTGAATAATACTAGTGTATGCATGAAATAATGCACACACCTCAACAAACCCAAACAATACCATTTGTTTTAGGTCTTAAAGCTTATATTAGCTAATATCATGTGCTAAAACATTCATTTGTTCTTTCAAACATCCCTACATTAAGTGTTTATAGAGCACTTATTATATATCAGGCACTGTCTTGGGCATTTGGATTATACTGATATCTAAAAGTTTAAAATCTCTGCTCTGTTACAACTCAGATTCTAAAGCAATGGTTTTCAGACATTTAGATTGCTGGATATTTTTACATGCTGAAATATTAGGGATTCATTTAAATTAATTACAAGTCCATGTTTAAAACAATAATAAATGTTTTTAATATTAGCATGTAAGGGGATTATTATTTTTTAATGAAAGTGACTAATTTTTAAGTAGTAAGGAGAACTGCATTGTTTTGATATATTTCCAAAATACTTTAATGTGTGGCTTAGTAGAAGAAACTAGATTCTTATATCTGTGCCTGCACTCTGTTCCACTATCATACATAGCCTCTAGAAAAATACACTGTACACTCATGAGAGAAATGCAAGCAAAAACAAAGGTAACATCCCAGTCTTGTTGTGAAAATAGGTTGAACCTTCCAGGCCCTTAAAAAAGATATCAGAACCTCCAAGGGTACTTGTTCCATACGGTGAGAACTGCTGTCCTAAAAACAAACAAAAATACCTTTGACAATAAATCAAAATCTAATAGCAATCATTGCAGTCCATAGCTTTTACAAACTATTTCCTTTTGCTCTTTGGAACAGACCCTTCAAATCTCTCTTAAGCAACATCTAGTGATGATGGTATTTAAGAAGACAGATGAAAGGTAACACAGATGTTGTGCTAGTCTGGGTAGACTAGAGAAACAAATTCATAGACATACATATGGATATAAGGAAAAGGTTTATATACAAGAGGAATGGAACATTGAGAAAGCATCCCAACCCAGTCCAGTTCAAAGT
Organism: Nesogale talazaci; assembly: GCA_004026705.1. Taxonomy (NCBI): domain Eukaryota; kingdom Metazoa; phylum Chordata; class Mammalia; order Afrosoricida; family Tenrecidae; genus Nesogale; species Nesogale talazaci. The sequence continues at coordinate 20,252 of PVJH01007429.1, read as the reverse complement.
CATAAGTCTGATATTAGCTCATAAGTCCCATACCAGTCTATAAAGTCTCCTTCCAACTCATGATGTCACAGGCCAGTGGGTGCAGAGTCCTGCAGGCAGGAGTCCTCTCTTAGCTCCTCATTTACAGAGCTCAGGGTTCATCCAGGGCTCAGGGTCCATCAGCAGTATCCATTAGTGATAGAAACATCTCAGCCCTGACAGGGTTCTCTCTGTGGCTTTTCCAGCTTCAGAGGTCTGGTTCCATCAGGGTAAGGTCACGTGGCTTCTTCTCTGGCTTTTCTGGTTCCTCGGACACTGTCATCTTGTCTTGTCAGTAGGTCGTCGTCTCGGAGACTGACTCCCAGAGACTGAGAGTAGAGTCTCTCTTCTCCAATTGTGAAAATACTGCAAGACTTCCCAGAATTCTCAGGAGGAAGTCATGCCCACACAGAGACCTCATTGGCTACTCATTGCCTATCTCCACATTAACAGACTAGACTCCACCCCTACATCCCAGTCATGAAATTGACATGAATACATGACCACCACAGATGCCCAGAATTAATATCCTTCCATGTAATTATCTTAGCCTTCCCTTTTATGTCAACCTTGTGTTCATGGATCTTGAAGTACTTCATAAATATTAATTAATTGAACTTCCCTGGATGCCAGGAAAATGTTTCTACATATTTAAAATTTTAGAGTTTAAATGTAGTTTCTAAGTTGTGCACTTTGTAAACAATTTAATTGGAAAGCAGGGCTTGTCCTGACTAGAAGAAGAGTTGTGAGCAACATGTAGGAGAGATCACGTACACACACACCAACATAATCTCCATGTCCCTTCAATGGGACAGATCGGCGGGAGGACTGGCCAGGCTACTGCAAGGAGGCTACTACTCTCAGTAGCTCAACAATGTGTTTCCTTCCTTCTTTCCCCCCTCTCTTTGCTTGCGTTCTTTCCTTCTTCCCTTCTTTCCCCCTTTCTCTCTTACCTTTTTTGTGTTTAGAAAAAAAATAACAGAACCATGAAACTCCTCAGACTTAATTTCATCACTAAATCTTAACCCAGCTCCCTAAAAACTTCACTTTCTACAAGTGGAGACTTAAATGCCCTTAGATTCATATTGTGTCCCTTATACTGGCCAGCCACAAGAAATCTTGTCATGTATCTGTTCAAAACCTTCCCTAGCTGCCCATTTTATTCAAAGGCAAAACCCCTCAAAATGGTGGACACGTCTCTGCCATTCACCTTTCCGATCCTAACTCTTTCCCATGTTGGATCTTTGACTGTCACACTGGTGTCCTCTTGTTTCCTGAACACGCCAGGCAGACCCTGACGTCAATGTCTTTGCACCTGTTGCATCCTCTGCCCGGCAGGCTCTTTCTGTCCAGTAATGATATACTGACATCTTCACTGCCTCCAGATCTTTCTTCCTGAAATGCCAGCTTCCCAGTGAGGTCTCCCCTGACACCCCACCCCCCTCCGAAGGAAAACTGCAACTTCTCCAGAACCCGCTCTCCCCTTTGTCTTTTCTTTCACCCAAGAACTCAGTACCATCTACCACACACAGTTTTATTTGTTCACAGTCTTTCTTCCCCTAGCTAGAAACTAAATGACATGAAAGCTAGGATGTGTATGTTTGTTTTACTATTATTGAACATCCATCACTAACACACATAGTAAAAGCCACACCGAGCATGTCACATCATCAAGTAAATTCTGAATGATAGTGACGCTTCAGGATTGTGTAGAATTGTACCGTAAGAGTTCCAAGGCTGTAAACCTTTACTAAAGCAAACTGCCATATGGTCCTGCCCCAAAGTGGCTGTTTGGGGTAACATTCTGGTTAGCAAACAAGAACCTAACCACTGTACCAGAGCTCAGAGGGCATTTAGTAGAAACTGAAAACATCTTTTTTTGAATAATAATAATAATACTTTTAAAACTCCGAGGGGGTACTTTGACATGTTTTAGAGTAAATAAGAATATGAAAAATTAAGAAAAAATCCTAAAGTATAATAAATATGTATTTCTAAGGAATCATTCCAAGCCAAACAATGACATCTACAAGAAAGGGCAAATGGGTATTCCATATTCAGCTGTTTGTTCTGGCTTTTAGGTTGTTTTGTTCTTAAAAGTTGGTGGTAGCACTGTGAGTAGATAAAATTGTGAGAAGCGTGCCAATTATCCTCATGGTTTTATGTAAAAGGAGCTATTTTGGAGCATATATTGTATAATCCTGTTTTCCCTTGATGGCTAAGAATAACAATTAGTCCAACTCCATTTTATCAAAATTGTTTACTTGTAACAAGATCTACAAATTATTTATAACTAATAATTAGTATTTCACACTTAAGCGTGAAGCTTTAAAAATTCAATTCGAGTTCATGGCTTTCCCTAACACAATTCTTCTCAGCCAAATTTCAATGATCCTATCCTTTCTCAAGTGAGAGTTGCAGTTGGCTCCCCTGGGAGGAGATGATGAATGTGATTATCCTTCATCATCTGTGTCTGAGAGAGAGAGGAGATTGGGAATCATAAATTGGCTTCTTTTTTCTAAGAGAAAATTTCCCAGATTTAAGAGAATGGGAAAGCAAAGGTTTAATGCATTATTAGTAAAATGTTGAACCATCCTTTTCACAATATTTCCTGAGTGGAATCCATGAAAACCATTCATCATGAACATACTTTCTGGTGGTTAGAAGTAGAATGCAGCAATGCTTGCAAGTGAAATGTGAGTTTATGCAATTCATTTGTGTATGAAATTCAATATCCAATGGTAGATTGCTTTTGATTTTCTTTCAAATTTAAGAATTCTCAGAGCAGCAGAGAGAAAAGCATTACTTTGTGAAATAACTTGGTACTGATTAGGTTTCAGTAACACCTCCATGCAAAATAGTAAACAATGTGTGGAGTGGTTATTATGTTCCCTTATGTGCTGTGGAAGAAGCAAGCTGTGAGAGAAATTTGCATCTTGCATTCAATCCCATGCTATAAATTAAAGGAAGAAGGGTAGAATTGCTGTGGTATTGACGTACTACAGAGAGCTGTAATCAATAAATAATGAAGCTCTGTGGAAATGCAAGGCACTCACACAGACACTGAATGGTAGCATGGAAACGTGCATGTGGCTTTACAGTGTCATGCTAAATGACCTCTCACCTGGACTTTTGCACAGGTTCTGGACACTATCTCAATTGATTTTTTCCATCTTCAAATCCACTTCATATATTAATTTCAGATAAATCATTTTGAATCACGATAAGGCTTGTTTAGAAATCATAAAAGTCTACAGAATGAACACGAAATAAAGTTGAAATCTAAATATACTTCAACCTCGTTTTCCACTAATTTTTTCCCTTTAGAGACCTTAAGCCTGAGGGGTTCATTCCTACTCATGGTGACCCAATGAGTCTCAAGTTTAGAACTGTGCTCTGTAAGGCTTTCAATGACTGGGTTTGGGGAAGATTTTTCTTCCCTGGCACTTCTAGATGGACTTGAACCACTAAGCTCTTGGTTAGCAGCATGGTGTTTTAACTGTTTGCACCACCCAATGACTGTTTCAGATGCTTTATTTTTAGTTGTGGTGGAGTGAAATTTTTTAATCTAGCTTTTCTACCCAAGTCTCTGAAACTCCCACAAAATGACTGAGTGGGATTATGCAGTAGGGTATGTGCAACCCTAAGAAAGGGGACTGGACAATTTTTGTTACCATCCCCATTTCCCCATCCCCAGGCTAAAAGGAAGAGCCATCTTTGAAGCAGAAGCAGAGAAAACTTGAGGAGCACGTCCAAGACCTCAGTCTGAAGTGGCAGAGACTGCGGAGTAAAGGTGCACCAGAGACTGGTCTTCTCAGCTAACCAGAGACCATGGATCTGTCTGTGGGGTGCATCAACAGGCAAGCTGCCTTCCTGGCAAAAGCAAGGGGCCATGTGGCTGAGAGGCTGAAAACCAGAGAACGGGCGCCTGGGCTGTTGACTGAAGAGACAAATGACTCCTATCTGTTTGCACATCTTGACTTGTAGTAATCTGCTGGCTTCCCTAATGTTGTTGTGGATGTGAGGTGCTATTGAGTCCACTCCAACCCATAATGACCCTCTGCATAGCAGAATGAAGCCCTACCCAGTCCTGTGCTAGCCACAATTGTTCCTCTGCTGGAGCCCATGGATGCAGCCAATGTGTCAGTGCATCACATTGAGGGTCTTCCTCTTTTCCACTGCCCTTCCACTTTACCAAACATGGTGTCCTCTTCCAGGGACTTGTCTCTCCTGGCAATGGTCTAAAATATATGAGACAAAGTCATGTCATCCTTGCCTCTAAGAAGCACTCTGGCCTTACTTCTTCCAATACAGATCAGTTTGTCCTTTTAGCCGTCCATGGTACTTTCAACATTCTACACCACCACAATCCACGTGTAGGTATTTTTCTACAGTTTTCCTTATTCAGTGTCTCACTTTGATATGCACATGATGCAATGGAGAATAATATCATAGCTCAGGTCAAGTGCACCTTAGTCCTCAAAGTAGCATCCTTGTTTTTCAATACAGAGGTCTCAATGCAGCAGATTGACCTAATACAATAGATATCTTTGTTCTCTTGACAGTTGCTTCCAAAAGAATTGATTGTGGATATAAGCAAGACAAAATCCTTGACAACTTCAACTGTTTTTCCATTTATCTTGATATGAACTATTGATACAGTTGTGAAGATTTTGATCTTCCTTATATAAGGCTACAATTCTTGATCTTCACCAATAAGTGCTCCAATTTCGCCTCACTTTTAGAAAACAAGGTTGTGTGAGCTGCATATTGGAGGTTGTTAATAAGTCTTCCTCCAATCCTATTGCCACATTCTTCTTCATATAAACTAGTTTCTCTGATTATTTGTTCAGCGTGTAGATTGGATAAGTATGGCAAAAGCATATAGCCCTGACACACACCTTTCCTGATTTGAAACCAGCTGTATTCCCTTGTTCTCTTCTCAGATAAACAGTTTCAGCATGAGCAAAATAAGTGTTCTGGAATTCCCCTAATTCTAAGGTTCTCTTCAGTTTATTATGGTCCACATAGTCAATTGTGGTTTTTTGCTCATATGCTGTTGTTTTTTGATCATATGCTGGTGGAATGTTGACTACTACTTTTTGGTTCATTGAATCTGTGTATTCTTTTCATCTTTTCATGCTTCCTGCATTGTTCAACATTTCGCTTACAGATTTTTCATGTTTACAACGTGGAGCTTGAATTTTTTCTTGTGTTCTTTCAGTTTCAGATGTGCTCAGATGTGCCCTTTGGGTTTTCTAATTCTCGAACATTTCATTATAATATTTGACTTTTTCTTTTAGAGCTGCCCTTTGAAATTTTCTGTTCAGCTCCTGACTTCATCCTTTCTTCCATTTGCTTTATCTTATCTGTGATTAAGAGCAAGTTTCATAGTCACTTCTGATATTCATTTTGATTTCTTCTTTCTTTGCTTAGTTTTTAATGACCTTTTGCTTTCTTCCAGAATGATGGTCTTGATGCCCTCCCACAACTCATCAGGTATCCCGTTATTAGTCTTCAACACGTTAAATGTATTCTTGAGGTGTTCTTGAAATAAACTCAAGGTCATATTTTGACTCATGTGGGTGTGTTTTATTTTCTTTGCTTTACTCAGGAGCTTACATATGAGCAATTGATGGTCTGCCCATAGTCAACTGCTGGTCTGGTTTTAGTTGCTAATATTGAGTTTCTTCATTGTGTCTTCCCATAGATGTAGTCAGTTTGGTATCTGTGTATTCCATCTGGGGAATTCCATGTGTTGCCTTTTGTATTGTTGAAGAAAGGTATTTTCTAGGAATAAGTTTTTGGTGTTGCAAAATTCTCTCATGCAATTTCTAGAATCATTTATATCACTAAGTTCATATTTTCCAGCTTCTGTTCCTTCCTTTGTGATAAGCTTACCTAATAAACCTTCTTAATTATAAGTATTGTGTATGAACTGTCTGTGCCCATTGAAATAAATGATCAAACCCAGCATACATGTAGCATGGCATGGGATGAGTGCTTGGCCAGAATAGGTAATGAAGGCTGGAGCATTGAAGCATACCTCCCTCTTCTCTGTTAGCAATGTGGAACCCAAAGGAGGTTAGATATGACACTTCTTTGCTGTCTATTATAGAAGCCAATCTTCTTTATTTCCCTGCTTTTATGATGTCTCTGTCCACTCACTGATAGTCTAATGTTCCTGTCTGACTCTTCCATCTTCAAGCATCATCTAAAATAGGTTCTAGTGGGGCCCAAGGGTTCAGGATGTAAACCTGAGTATAAGACCTGTGGTGTTTGTTTTTTTTTTTTCCTTTTTGGTTTGTGGTGAAGTGAATACTTTAAAAATGTACAGTCTTTGTTGCTTTTGTAATACAATGAAATCTTCATGACAACATATTTGTGGTGATCTATTTGAGAATAATTAATTCCAGCCCCAGTCCATGTGCTATATACTGCTGGGACTTTAGACTCTCTCCTTTCAAGGTACACAGCATGCTTCACAGGTCACATCAGAACTATTTGAAAACCCCACTACATAAAGTGGACTTTTTCGCAAACTCACTTCTAGCAGATTTATTGATCTCAAATTCACTTGTAGCAGATGTAAGGATCTAACAAACTCCCTTGGACTTAAGACTGAAACTCTCTGGTGTGAAAAAGCAGATTTCTGAAGTTATGGAATCCAAAGTTGTTGGACTTTGGCTTGTATCTCTTTCTTTGAGGGTGCCCAGTGAATGGTGCCCTGGGACTATTATACATTTAATATTTTAATGCTTTCTTATGATGTGTGCTACTCTGGAAGGCATGGTTCTGCCTTTGGAAATGAGTATTATTGAAAGTTTTGTCCTATCACCAACTCCCATTGTTTGGGAAGATAGTGACCAGTCACATAGGCATTTAGTCTGTACAAGTCCAGTCACATAAACGTTTAGTCTGTACAAGTCAATAATTCATCTGTTGCTGTCTGAAGCTGGATGACACATAATTTATTTTCTTTAACAGTCTTTTAAATCTTATACCGTTGACTACATTAATGACATGATCTATCAATCAAATTCCTTTAGGCCCCATGGCATAGTATCCTCTATCATAATTGATAATAATACCTGTGCAGTGAACTGAAGACATATATAAACCATAGCTACATGAATGAATTTGGGGCTTGCACTTAATTCTGGCCCAAATCTAAGAACAATTAGTTCTCATGTCATAGCCCAGCCTGAGGCTCACTCACATGAAGAAATCACTGAAGATATGGGTGCTATATGGGTGCAGTGAAGAAACCAAATGGTGACTGCCTATCAGAAAGAATAGTATCTGCAATCTTATAGGCTTGTTTTCAAACAAATAGCCATCTGGGTGAGGTGTCAACTAAATTCACATGGAGGAAGTACATCAACCTAAGTGATGCAAAGATTGCAAATAATAAAATCTAAATCCAAAGGAGGGAATGATATCAGAGCTTAAGTTGTGAATTCTTGGTTTGGGGAAGGATATGGATGGCAGTGTCCATTGCAGTGCATCCTGTGGCCACAGTTGAGCTCTGTGAATAGCCTTACTTCAGACAGAGAAGATTATAAAGTTGATTATGGTAGACCAGTTAGTTTAAAATGTAATACCTTATCGTTTGATCTCCATTTTGACCTATTTTTAAACTTGTTTCAGTTTTTAAGTTTCAGTTCAGTTGTTTCAGTTTTATTTGGGGTTGGAATTTTTCTCTTTTGTCAAGCATTGTTGGTTTTTGTTTGCTTCCTGTTTGTGTTTTTTATGATTTTATTTTTATGAAATCCAGGAGAGCAATGTCTTTAGTGACAGTAACTGAATTGATAGTTGCCTAGGGGCCGAGGAGGATGGGGAAGATGGGGGGCTAACAACAATGAGTATAAGAAAAAATATACTGATATTGACCGTGATGATTACACAAATATTTATGGTATTGAAACATATGCTAATAAAATAACTTTAAGAAATCTAGACTAGTCCCGAGGAGTTGGAAATTCATGAGGCCGACTATTACATGATGCGATTCAGCTCCCTTTCCCCCACTCCTCCTTTGAGTGTATTCCCTCACATTTTCCAATCACTGCAGCATCCCAAAGACACTCATGAAAGTTTGAGGAAATGTCTCGTGTGGTGGGTACTGTTCAGTCCAATAGCTGAAGGTCAGGCAGGGGTAAGCCAGATGTTGGGTCCAGAGGACGAGCTCCAGTCCTAGCTCTCGCCATTGATGAGATCACATGCCCTGATTCTCAAAGGGCTCATTGTACATGTAGCAGGATGGCATTCCATGCACGAAAAGGTTGTTTGGTGGAAGTTACACTGAATATCAATAGTGCAATCAAACTGACATATATGTCTTCAACTTTTTAATGATACTTAAATATAATAATCTCCACCTCTGGACTATATATTATTTATGCACATATGACCTAGGGTCTCTGGCAGAATGTTTCTAGTAAACATTAACACCCAACTCACTGCTATCAAGCTGATGCCTGTTCATAGTGACTCTGTAGGACAGAATAGAACTGGCCCTCTGGGTTTCTGAGATTGAATGTCTTTATGGAAGTACACACCATCAGGGGTCCTGCTTCCTACTACTTTTAATCAGGCCTTTGCCCAGGCCATTTCAGAAGCAGCTTTTCTCCTTTCAACTGTGCCATGTTGTTTCTTACATCCTTTAACAGTAACAATAAGCAAAATAATCACTGAAGATTGAGCCCAATTCATACCCTCTACTGAGTTCAATATCTTAATCTCATCCTATGTCTATATTTTAACAGATGTCTTCCAAAATGGGATTATAACACAGATATATGAAGTCCAGAATAATATCACATAAGAAATTATGGCTGTAAGGGTCATATTAATTGACTTTAATCCAATAATATCATACTCTAAAAGTTCCACTTTAGAGCAATCGCTCCCTTTGATCCCAACAAGATGCCTTTCCACCTTCAAGGTCCTATTCAGGTGACACTTTCTCTGTACTACTTTATCTTCATTCTCCCAGGAAGAAGTAATTTCCTTTCTTCTTGTTCCCACAAGTACATTACGGTGCCTATTTCTCTTATTCACTATCCAAACATCTGTGGAGGGCCTTGGACATGTCTGATGCTGAAACATAATGAGTAAAATGTAAGAATCCCTGTTGCCACTCATTTAACCCTCAGACATTCTGCTGTTTAGGGGGAAGTCTTTTCAGTATGCCAGGCCAGAAACAAACACAAGTTACCTGCTAATTGTTAGTAGTGTTTTATGACTCTGCTGAAAACTACACGAAATAGTACGAAGCTACCTCAACAGCCAGAGAAGAGGAACTTTATCCAGGACACAGCAGTTCTTGACCCAGAAGAATAAGACTCACTAGATGCAGAAGAAGCCCTACTAATTCACTCAGTTAACTTTCTCCAGTCCCTCAACTCAAATAGCACACCACCAGGTGCTCCTTATCCTGGTTTCTGCTATTCTATTAGCTTCATAGTAGGCAACTTCAGATAGGATACCAAGAAACTCATTCCCTCTGTACATCTTGTATTAAAACTTCTAGAAGGTGAGATCGATGAGGCTAACAAGTGAGGTTCTCATCAGTATGGGACTTCTGTGTTGGGCAGAATTCCTTCCCAAGGTCACTCTGGATATAGATATTAGTCTCAGATCCAATCTTCAAAGCATTTAGATGAATAATGGATGCATAAAGAGATAATTTTAAGCTATTTTAAAATGAAGATAGCTATAAATATATTAAGTAGGCAAAAGTTCAAGCAGTCACACCTTTCTTATAGTGGCTAATAATGGTTTATAGCCCCAACTTGATTCCAAGCTCCTTGGAGACATGATTGCATTCCATCCATATTTACATCCTCCACAGAGAGTAGCTTAGTACCTGGCCAAGTAGATACTTCATGAATATACATTAATATATACAGAGATTAAACCTTGCATCAAAACCCTACCCCTCCCATGATGGAGCTATAATGTATGAGATGTTTACTAGAATTGCTTCCTCTCCAATGTGGTTGGGTGTTGCCCTGTTCTCATAATAGTCGCGTTAATATAATTACGCTCTTTATAGAGTTGTTCTAATAAAGAGGCTCCAAAGCCACAGGTGGAGAGACATGGGGGATGGTTTGTCATTTTGATTTTTTCTCTGCGGTGGAGCATACCATCAATCATTTTGTAATACTTAACTTGGAGCCCAGGAAAGGCTGGTGCACAAAAGAAAGTTTGAAGCACTTACGAACTGCTCTTTTAAATGCTTTCGAAAAGAACTTCAGGAGTGGAGTAAACACATAAAAAAGTTTATATCCTATATCCCCAAACCATATTTCTTCACCAACGCTTGAGATAACAGCCATCCTCTATAACACATAGATGATGTTTTTTTTTTTTTTGGGGGGGGGGGGTGCATCACTGCCTCTGGTGGTCGTGGGCGCTACCCAGTGCTGCTCCTGTGAGCCGCCACTGGATTTGAAGCACCAAGCCCGCGGGCTGCAGTCCTGCACTCAACCATTTACGCCACTGAGGCTCAGCCTAAGATGATATTTTAACAGCAGATGTGTTCCCTAATGTATTCCAGGCCTCTCTCCTTTCCCCTTCTGAGTAACTTGTTGCCCCCCTCTCCTTTACGGCTTCTGGAGTCAGGGCTTATGTAGTAGGCCAAGGTGCAGATAAGGCAACGCTGTTTGAAAAGAACTGCCTTTAATATCTCTCTCCTCGACATTTTTTATCATTGTGTTCTTTCTCATCTTCTTTTATTAAATTCTGCTTTCAGACTTCACAAGAACCTTTTATTTCTCTAACCCAAACAATCCATCACTGAACATTGCCATGCATGTTTTTGATATGTGCATATTTCTCTGAGTACGGTTTCTTCCATGAATAGAACACCAATAAAAAGAAGTCCATAAAAAATGTAAAATGTTTATGTAAAGTCTCATTTTACTTTCAAATTACTTATCAAATATGAATGCTTTCGCCCCAAAGGAGAATGATTTATTTGCTTTTCCTGCATGATTACCTAAGTGTGTGAAAAGAGAAACATGAAATCATTTCACTAGATGCTCAGTTTGTTAGACGTTCAGTCTGAAATTATTATTTTTTATTAGAAACATTGCTGCTTGAATTGAAAGGAGAGGGATGAATATTGCGTGCTTATTAAGGGAAGTTTTAAATAGGGGAGCTGTAGTCTGAAGCATGAACAAATTAAAGAAACAAACACATTGCCCTTTCAACTGGAAAAAAAAACACCCCACAACAAACAATAATCAAGATAAATTCTTCAGCCAGCTCCATTTCAGCATCTGATCCATCAGTTTTTAGCCTCTTGTGTAGACTTGAGAAATTATATACGTTGTTTCCATATTAAATGTTTTGTTGCCCAGGAAATGAAGGCTTCTGTGGCCTAGTCCTTCCATATTATACATAATGTATGACCACCATCAGCCTCAATTTATATTCAGCAAGCCTTTGTTGCAAAGCATCCATACCATTAAGAGAGATAAACATATTTACCCAAAGCTTTACATCTTCCATAATGAAAACGTAAATGGTCCAAATGGCATTCTATTTTATCACTACATGTTCTTATTGTTTATTATTTGCAGATTAAACTATGTCACTCACGCACATAAACTAATATTATCCACACAGAGAGCTCTTCAAGAATCTCGGTAGAAGACACCATCTGTGCCTGATTCTTTAGAAATCTGTGCTAGCCAACAATCTGTTTAGAGTCAGAGGTACCCTTGTCATTGGAAATTTCTATATAGAGAAAACGATCTTTTTCTGTATTTACTTGAGAGCACGCACTCAACAGCATAATTTGCTTTTGTTCCTGAAGATAGTTTTCTTTTCTAAAGGAGTACATTTGCTTGCCAAGCTTAGGCCTAAACCAAGGGGTTTGAAGGCAAAAACACACAATATCTTAAACAAGCATAGAACAAGAGCAGCGCTAGCATGGGAGCCTGCTTTCTCGTTCACATACTTAGAACGATGTGGTGGAAAGCTTTGGCAACTTTACTTCTAGTGTCTATTTTGTTCTCAAATATGACACTTTCCCTAGACAGTCCATCATGTGTTGCTCTTAAGAGCCAACGCTACCATTCTTTTTCTTCTCCATCTCTTTTTAATATTTGAACCCAAGGGCAGTGCCTACAGCAAGGATAAAAAGGAAAGTTTGTACTAACACTCACTACAGGCATTTCTATGTAGACTCCATGGATAAACAATGAACTGGAGACAAATATATTGTCATGCCAGCCAGGAAGAGAATACAAAATTAGATCTATATACTAGCAGCAAACTAATTGACAATAAAAGTTTTGACTCAGCTTAACATAGCATCCCTATTTATTAGGATCACAGGGCTGTTGCTGTGTGCTGCCAAGTGGATTCTGATTCACATTGACTCTTCGTGACAGAAGAGAATGACCCTGTAAGGTTTTTTGTATTGAAATATTGCAAGTCTGATTCCTTTTTGGTCATTGTGAGCCATCATCAGTTTGGTTAGCAGCAGAGGGCTTTATCATTGCACAGTTAGGGCTCCTTGCCCTTATGGTAGGAAATATACTTATTTTGTATCTTCCCAGAATTACTACTGTGGTGGTCATCTGGGAAGACAGAATTTTGCAGTTCTAGACTTTTCAAGAGAGCCTTGGTGGCATAGTGGGGCGTGCATTAAACTGCTAATAAAGGGTCAGCAATTTGAAACCATCAACTGTTCTGTGGGAGAAAGAGGGGCTCTTGTAAAGATTAAAGCCCTGGCTGAGCCCCAGTGGTTGAGTGCGGGACTGTGGCCCATGGGCTTAGCGGTTCAAATCCAGCAGTAGCTCTCCTGGAAGAAGACTGGGTAGCTCCCACGATCACCAGAGGGCAGTGATGCCCCCCCCCCCAAAAAAAAAGAAAGAAAAGAAAGATTAAAGCCCATCTGTAGGCAACTGAACTTACCCTTACAGTAGGGTCATGGGGAGGAGACAAGCCAGTCAGGGTACAGTGTAGCAACGATGAAACATACAACTTTTCTCTAGTTCTTAAATGCTTCCTCCTCCCCGTTATCATCATCTCAATTCTATCTTACAAATCCAGCCAGGCAAGAGGATGTGCACTGGTACAGAAAGGAAGTGGAAACACAGGGAATCCAGGATAGATGGTCCCCTCAGGACCAGTGGTGAGAGTGACGTTACTGGGAGGGTGGAGAGAAGGTGGGGTAGAAAGGGGGAACCAATTACAAGGATCTACATATAGTCCCCTCCCTGAGGGATAGACAACAGAAAAGTGAAGGGTGAAGGGAGATTCCAGTGTAAGACATAAAATAATAATAATTTACAAATTATCAAGGATTCATGAGGTAGGGGGAGCACGGGGAGGGGGAAATGAGGATCTGATACCAAGGGTTCAAGTAGAAAGCAAATATTTTGAAAATGATGATGGCAACAAATGTACAAATGTGTTTCACACAATGGATAGATATATGGATTTTGATGAGTTGTATGAGCCCCAAATAAAATGATTAAAAAAAGATTTATAGTCTAGGAAACCCACAGGTGTAGTTCTACTCTGTCATATAAGGGGTCACTATGAATGAGATTTGACTCAATGGCAGTTAGTTAGGCTTTTTTTGGGGGGGAATGGCATCACTGCCCTCAGGTGGTGGGAGGGAGTAGGAGGCCCAGCCTTTGCTCTGTGGACCTGGAATCAAACCTCCAACCCAGTGGGCTGCAGTCCTGCACACAACCACTACGCCACTGGGGCTCAGCCCAGTTAGTTAGGCTTTTGAACCTTCTGAAATTACCTCAAGACCTTGAATTTGATGATTTTCTGTGTCCCTACTTTATCCCTACAAGAGGACTTGTAATTATATAGTTTCATCATTTATTTACTTATGTGATTGAATTAATATTACTAGAGTGTAATCTTTTTAGAAGCAGGCTTCAGTATGGATTACAACTCAATGTAGTGAAAACCAAGATTTTTCCCGACTGGGCCAATAGACAATGCCATGTTAAACAGAGACAAGGTGGAAGGTGTCAAGGATTTCATTTTGCTTGTATCTTCAATCAGTGTTCATGGAAGCAGCGCTCAAGAAATCTAATAACTACATTGGGCAAATCTGCACCAGGTTTCTTTACATTGTTGAAGATCAAGGGTGTGACTTTGAAGACTAAGGTGCACATGACTCAAGCCATGGAATTTTAATTGCTCTATATGTATGTGAAAGTTGAACAGCAGATAAGGAAGATCGAATTGATCCATTTGAATTGTGCTGTGAAGAATACTGAAGCGATCATGGGCTAACAGACACATATCTATCCTGGAAGTACAACCATAAGGCTTCTCAGAAGTATGGATGATGAGATGTTGTCTCACATATTTTGGACATGTCTTGAGGACATCTGGAAAAGTGCATTGTGCTTGGTCACATTTGTGAAAGAAAGGAAGACCTTCAATGAGATGGACTGACACTGTGGCTGATAAAAGGGGCTCTGACACAATAGCAATGGATGATGCTATAGGGTGGTGTTGTGTTCTGTTGTATATAGGGTTACCATTGAATCAGAAGAGATGTGGTAGTTACATAATCTGGTGTCAACTTGAGACTGTTAATAGTGAAGGGGTAGAGTTTAGCCTGTCAATCAGGTTGCAGCTTGATGACCTCATTTAGAGGCTCTATGGAGATAAATAGCTTACTGGAGGCTAGACACACATACTCTCTGCTTCATCTTTCTGTTGACAAAGTACATCGAGCTACACTGATGGAAGCTGAAGGAGACATGTGGAAACCCATGCCAGCACTGAGATGCTTCCACCATCACTGGATCCACAAGGCATTCTATGCACTGCTTAGTGATCTTCCTGCATCATTGGATGTGTTCCATGAGTCTAAAGAATTTATAGACTGGTACTGGACATATGGGATAATATCGGACTTATGGACTTGATCTAGACAGGGCTGTTTTATCAATATTCAATTGCTGTTTTATATAAAGCTATTTCTTATGCACATAGAGTGTCTAGAATTTGTTTCTCTAGTCAACCTGAACTAACAAAAGTGTCTAGACAGAAATTAAAACTAACAGCAACAAAATTCCTTTTGGACAAGAGCGATATATAAGGGAGCTTTGAGGAGTTTATAAAAAGATCACATAATAATAGAATATCTATTGGCTCCAATAACTATTTTAGGTGTTCGGGATATAGCAATGAAAAGACTAAACAAAACAAAGCAAGAATCCCTATATCATACAGTTTATACTCCAAAAATTTCATTCTTACGCTGTCATCCTTAGACTTGCCTAATTATATGTTCTCCATGCTTTGATGAATCTTGTCCTGTTGATGGCTTTACATCCTGTTCTTTTCCCAACACAGTCTTCATTAGTGCTTGGTGTTCAGCAAATATTTGTTGAAACAAACAATTGTTTCTCTGTGCTCAATGTAGATAAAGCAGATAGCATGATTTGGGCCTTCTAGAGGCCACATACAAAGGTAATGAAGACCTAGAAAGGCTCTGCACACCCCTTCATATGCATCAAGCAGAAGAAAGGGAGAGGGTTTGATGGAGATGGTTAAATACTCAGAGAGTCAATTTGTGGCATTAGTTGGTAGCTAATGTCTATCAGACCTTCTAGTGCAGAGGTTCTCAACCTTCCTAATGCTGCAACCCTTTAATTCAGTTCCTCAAGTGGTAGTGACCCCCCAACCATAAAATTATTTTCACTGCTACTTCATAACTGTCATTTTGCTACCATTATGAATCAGGCAACCCCTGTGAAAGGGTCATTTGACCCCCCACAAGTTGAGAACCGCTGTCATGTTGTTTTGCATGTAGGCTCCATCATCTTTGTCTTTCTGGCTGCCAGAACCCACTTTCATCTGCATTCCGCTCCCCCCAGTAAGATGCTTTCTCCTTGCTGAGCTTCTTCAAATGAATATTTGTTCATTTAATGGGACAGTTTTTAAAGTGATGTCAGGCTGGGCTGTATGACTTGTAAAAGGAGATTTTAGAGTAAAGTGTATCGAAGTTGAAAAGGACCTGATGGTGAAGTGAACTACACGATGGACCGTGACTACGAGACCAGCAGTTCAAAACCATCAGCCACTTACAGCAATAATGTAAGTCTATGATATATTGTAATTTCAAGGAGAATGATGAGACTTTCTATTCCCCAAGAGATTCACAGACGCAGAAGCTTTGTTCTATATGTTGTGATGAGTTGGAACTGACCTGATGGCAGTGAATTTGATTGTGGTAATGAGCGTGATCATGAAGTGGGAGGCAGGGTGGCACTCAGTAGTTAACCATTCAGATGGTTCTTCCTCAGCAAGATCAGCCCAGCCTGTAGAACAGTAAGATTTTTGTTACAGGTCAAACTGTTTCCTTCCAAAAGATATGTTGAAGTCCTAATTCGTATCTCTATGGTTCTGACTTTGTTTGGAAATAGGGTGTTGAAAGATGTTGTCAGTCAATGTCATGTAGAGAAAAATGGGTAGATTAGATTCTGTATAATTGGTATTTTTTTTAAAAATAACTTTATTGGGGGCTCTTACAGCTACTACAACATTCAGTACATCATTTGTATCAAGCACATTTACACACATCTTGCCACATACATTTCCAAACATTTTCCACTTGAGCCGTTGGTACAAGCTCCTCTTAAAAAAAACTTCCCTTCCTCCTCCCCCCCTTTTTTTAATGAATCATTTTATTGGGGGCCCATACAACTCCCACCACAATCCCTAACAACATCAGTTGTATGCAGGCCACTTTTATACACCCATTGCCATCATCACTTTCAAAACATCCTCCCTCCCTCCAGGCCCCCATTATCAGCTCCCTATATTACCCTTCCTCCCCGCCCTTCCCCTTGAACCCTTAGTAATTTACAATTTTTTTTTCATCTTGTACCCTGTACAATGTGTCCCAACATTCACTTCCCTGTTGTCCGTGTCCCAGAGAGGAGGCTATGTGTAGATCCCTGAGGTTGGTTCTCCCTTTCTATTCCTCCATCCCTCCACCCTCCTGGTATTACCACTCCTATTATTAGTCTTGATGGATCATCTATCATAAGTTTCCTATGTTTCCAACTTCACTGTACATCTCCTTGTCTAGCTGGATTTATGTGGTAGAATTGGGGCCATGATAGTGGGTGGGAGGCAGCATGGGAACTAGAGGAAAGTTGCATATTTCATAGCTCCTACCCTGTATCTTAACTGGCTCATCTCCTCCTTGTAACCCCTCTGCAAAATGATGTCATCTCACCCATTGATGGGCTTTGGGTCCCCAATCTGTACTCCCCCTCATTAATAATAATATAATTTTAGCTCATTGATGCCTGACACCAGATCCCTTCACCACTTCATGATCACACAGGCTGGTGTGCTTCTTCCGTGTGGGCTTTATTGCTTGTGAGCTGAATGGCCGCTTGTTTACTCAAGCCTTTAAGACCCCAGACGCTATATCTTTTGGTAGCTGAGCACCATCAGCTTTCTTCACCACATTTGCTTATGCACACATTTGTCCTCAGCGATCATATCAGGAAAGTGAACATGCAATGTTATGCTTTTCAGTTCTTGACACCTGATATCTCATCCCTTTGACACCTCATGATTCCACAAGCTAGTGTGCTTCTTCCATGTGGGCTTTGTTGCTTCTGAGCTAGATGGCTGCTTGTTTACTTTCAAGCCTTTAAGTCCCCAGATGCTCCATCTTTTGATAGCCGGACACCATCAGCTTTCTTCGCCACCTTTGCTTATGCACACATTTGTCTTCAGTGATCATGTCGGAAAGGTGAGCATCTTGGAATGCCAATTTAATAGAACAAAGTGTTCTTGAACTGAGGAGATACTTGAGTGGAGGTCCAATGCCCATCTGTTGTCCTACTACTAACCCTATAAGTATACACATTAATCTCTTTTCCCATCCTCACTTAGAAATATATGCCCCCTATGTACATACCTGTATTTGAACCTCTATAAATGTTCATTATCCCCCAGTTCCTTCTTCTATTTCCATTTGCTTCCCTCTTGTCCCATTATCATGCTCACTCTCCATTTGGGTTTCAGTATTTTTTCTCTGTTACATTAGTCTTAATCAATCCCTATTGGCCTTCTCTCACCCACCTTGTCCCTGCATTTGTATCAATTGTTATTCCCTTTTTCCTGGGCTGGTCGACATCACCACCTTTCCCCCTCCTCCCCTTCTTCAATGTCTCCTACCCTGGAACCATCAGTCCTGTCATTTTCGCCTCCAACCTCTTTGTACAGTCTATCTTGTCTAGATAGACCTGTAGAGGTAGCAATATGTACCAGAAAGGTCTTCTAAAATGGAGCAATTTAAGCAAATAAAGCAATGATAACAATAGCAAGAAACCACCTCAATGTACTATACAATATGTAACAGAATAATAAAAATAATAGCAATATAAGAACCTGTATAAAGTTCAAGGTCTGTAGTTGACCTCCTAGAGTGACCCCTGGTTCAGTCGGATGGGGTGCCAATACCCTGGACCCAAAGTATATCCTTGGCACTCCATCTGTGACTCTACGCTCTGCTGCACACTCTTAGTGCTTTGCATTGGTGTGGTTGTGTCCGACAGGGTATAATCTTGACCCCGCTTCTTCTTCCCAGTCCCGATAGGCCTTGGGTCAGTGAGGGTAGCTGTATTTCTTAATGGGGCTGGCCGTGCAGTCCTCTTTGTGCAGTAGCTGTTCTGAATGGGATTATTGCCCTGAAGGCTCGGTGGGCCAGGATGCACGTCATTCTCTCTTCCTCCACTTTCATTTGTTCTCATGTGCTCTGGTCAGGTTGATCTCACTCCCCAAGCTTCAGCTTCAGTGCTGGCCTCCAAGGCAACTTCCTCTGGTAGAGAGGTGGCTGCCCTTATAGTTGGGGTTGGGGTTGTGTTCTCAGGTTCCTCCACTGGTTCTCCACTCCATGCTATCATGCTGCATTCACATGCTGGGTCTCCGGATTTAAGTTTGGTCCCTCTTTCCCTGTGGAGATATAAATAATACGCTCCCCTTTGATAGTTTAGTGCCCCCTTCCCTTTCTACACATCGCCGTCTGCCTCCCCTCCCCCCTTGATGGTTACCATATGTAACCTTAGATATGATCTTGCCCCTGCCATATTACCTGGGCCTTCTCCCAGGATTTTCTCTATAGAGTAGTTTTTCTCGATGCCCCTTTCCAATTTTAAAATTATTAATATGCTTACCTCAGCGGATTCATATTGTACATGCCCTTTTGCGCTTGGCTAACTTCACTTAGCATAATTTCTTCCAGTTCTTCCCATGCAGTGACGTGCCTCATGTGTTCATCACTGCTTTTCAGCGATGCATAGTACTCCATTGTATGTATGTACCACAGCCTTTTATTCTTATAAAAGGGAAAATACAGAGACACAGAGAGAAGATAGGTGATTATAAGAAAATGAAGGTAAATGCAGCTGCAAGTTAGAGAATGTCATAGATTGCCAAGAGTAACCAGAAACCAAAAAAAGTCATGCGACTGTTTCTCTCTTAGATCCCGCAGAGAGAATCAACACAGAAGATGCTCTTATCTGGACTTCCAGAACTATGAGAGAAACCTCTGATCTTGTAAGCTATGTAACTTGTGGTATTTCATTATAGCAATCCTCAGAAACCAATACAGCCCTATTTTATTTACCGATTGAGGATATTAATGAAAACAATGCTTGACATTCATGTCTGATTAATAAATAATATCTGCTCATTACCTTCCCCAGAGGATACCAATGCAAACGGAGAACTTCTTTATTTATACAATGCATATTAATTGCATAGAATTTTATCTGAGGTGCTTTGTGCTGGTGGGAAAGATTTCTCATGGTCATTGAGTCAATTCTGACTGATAATGACCCTTTAGGACAGATTAGAACTGTCTCTGTGGGTTTCTGAGGCTGGAGAGACTTTCTGATCTTTCTCTCACAGAGGCACTGGTGGGTTTGAACTGCTGACCTTTTATGGCTAACACCCCACATTGGGATAGCAGTTAAAATGTACGTTACCTGGGTTTCATGTGAGAGATAGAACAGTGAAAAAAACAGGTCCCACCCCATCCCCACAAAGTGTACAACATAGCAGCCAAAAGAAAGACTCCACCATGGGCTGAACCCTGGTGGCATAGTGGTTGAGTGTAGGACTGTGGCCCACTGGCTTGGTGGTTCAAATCCAGCAGCAGCTCTCCAGGAGCAAGGCAGGGTCTCCTACTCCCACCAGAGGGCAGTGAT